>MU401594.1:0-103224 GCA_022579005.1 Poronia punctata
CAACAACAACAACAACAACAACAACAACAACAACAACAACAACAACAACAACAACAACAACAACAACAACAACAACAACAACAACAACAACAACACCCTCCCACCATTCATCCATCCCAACTCCGACGTGATGGAGATGGAGTCGCTTACGAATTGCATGAGTCTCGTACATGTGTTATTCCAAGGCAGTCGAAAGTTATTCTGGACGAATGTGCGGCAGGAGTGTGAGCGTCTGTCGCAAGAACAGCAAAAGTTGGACAAGTGGGAATTACTCGCTGCTATGCAGGCTCTTTCGATATATATCCTCATAAGACTGGACGAAGGCGAGAAGGATTATAATAATTTGGATTTTCTTATGGTTAAGACTGTTATTGTAAGTTTTTTTTCATCCACTTACTTACTTACTTATACGTTAGCCAGCTAGCTCTAGTCTTTAAGTTCTAACCAGATTTTTTAAAAAAATAGATAATAGCCCAACGACTGGGCGAGGTCGACGTTACATGTCATAAGCAGTGTGGTCTATGTAACAAGGACTTGAAACTCGGCTGGAAAGAGTGGGTTTTCAGAGAATCTAGACGAAGGTACGGGTACTTCTTCTTCTTCTTCTTCTTTTTCTTCTTCTTCTTTTTCTTCTTCTTCTTTTTCTTCTTCTTCTTCTCATTATTATTACACTGTTGTTAACAAATATCCCCGACCGAATAAATAGACTCGCCATAGTTTATCGAGTAGTAAACATGCTCATTTACTTTGAGCCGGCATCCATGTGCGACATGCCTACCGAGTTCATCTTTGCGCCTCTCCCGGCCAAGAAACAGTTATGGGAAGCGGCGGACGAGTTCTCTTGGATGTCGGAGGCCAGGAAGGAGCCGGATATACAGGTTTCCTTTGCCATGGTTGCTGATGGTGGGATAGTCAGACTAGACGAGGGCCGACTATCTTGTAGTGATGCGTGGTTGTCGTATCAGTCTGTTGTCGACGTTGACGCTGCTGGTGATAAGAGTGAGACTCCGTCGCGGGAGACTGCGAGCTGGGAGGAGTGGTGTGCGGGGATGGATGGGTTTGGGGGACTCGTCATGTTAGCTGCTTCTATGATACCTTAGTGGTACCTACCTAACCTTAGCATAGGGTGCCCATTCGTCTATGAATTCGGAAAATGTCTACGTGTAATCCATCTATCTAGTCATTCTTCTTCCTCTCATTCTGAATACCCTCTGCCATCGCAGCAGCCATGTCCGCAACATCGAGCCCCCGCTTCCTGCTCCCCACCTTCTCCTGTCCAAGCACAGTATCCTCAGCAACCGTACGGTAAACCCCAGCAACACCACGAAACATGTCTCGCGCAAACCCAGCCTCCTCATCGAAAGTCGTCGCAATCTCCTCCATCTCAGCCACCCACCTGTACGCTTTAGGCGCCATGGAGGTGACGCCGCGCTCGGCAACCGTCCAGTGGGCGGGCGAGAATCGACTGAATTCGTCACGCAGCTCGTCTAGCACGCCCAGACGGCCCGCCGTGGAAAAGGATTGGATGGCAATAGAGATGAACCCTTTGGTCAGACTGGCAAAACACATTTTCAAACCCGAAGCTGCGCCGATTTCGTCAGAGATATGTCGCGTGTTGAGCGTCGATGCGAGCCGGGCGCCGTAAACAGGGATAGAGGAGAGTTTGTGTGGACCCGAAAGAGGGATGCTGGGGACGTTCCACCCGGACTCCTTCCCGCTGTTTGCTTCTTGCAGCGACGGTGGACCACCGATGATAGCACCGTCGATAAAACGCACGCGGGTACGGGTCCGCTCGCGCTTCTCGAATAATGCCGCGATGGATCGCGTCGTGGACGGCGCTAGGGCGTTCAGATCTGCGAAATACAGTGGCGACCCTGTCCCTACCGTCCACACGGCGTCGGCAATGCGGCTCGCCGTGGCCACGGCATCACGGGGCGGCACTACGGAAAGAAGGACGTCGCAGGCAGAGACGAGGTCCTCGTCTGTCTTGTAGAGCTCGACATTTGCGCTCTTGGCACGTTCTATCGTGTCTTTGCTAATCGGGGGGGGGGGGGGGGGGAGGCCCTTGGTTAGTAATGCTTACTCGGGGTTCCCGTATCCTTTTCTTTTCGGGGTTTTGAGGATTAGGTAGAAACTTAAGAAAGGAAGACAATTTGCGAACCTTCTACCGGCGCAATTTGTCGCTACCGAAAAACCGTTTGCGACGAGAAGTCTGGCAATCCCCACGCCCATATCCCCGATGGAGATGATGCCGATCTTGGCTAGCGGGGTTGCCATTTCTCGCGGAGGTGAGAGTCGATTGAATTAGGAAGACGAATTAGTGCTTGTACGCAAAAGCGATTGAAGTCAATGTAATGTAGTTGATCTAGTATATTGTCATGTAACCTTGTAGATCTAGAAAACTAATAGAAAGTATAAGATAAAAGATCCCTTTTTATACTTGTTAGGAACATTGCTATAGCTATTAGTCAGCCATAGGATCTGCTAAGTAAAGTGCCAGGTGCTTACAAACCTACTTATTCGTAATACACCCCCTAGCCTAATTACCTAGGTTAGCAGGTAATAAGGCTGTTTAAACATCTAAGTACAAATAAAATGTTTATATATAAGGTTAGTACTTCCCAGGTAAGTAGTTAGCAAAATAAGAGATCGGGAATGCTTTCATTTTTGCCTTATAAACCACTTTTCATCGATCATAAAGTCCAGGTCAATACCCCTTTACGCCGCCATGTAGGTAGTTATAAATAGCAGTGCCATAAAGGCCATTAGGTAGGGAAAGGTAGAAGCCCTTCGGAATACACTTTATTACCTGACCTTTTCTCGCGATTCCTCTGCTTCTTCTGCTTCTTTTTTCAACAACGCGCCCGCACCCTCCCGTAAGTAAATCCCATAGATCAACGGCCTCACATGCCCTTAAAGCATTCTAACAATGTGATGTAGTTGATCTGGTATATTGTCATGTAACCTTGTAGATCTAGAAAACTAATACAAGGTATGGGATGAAAGATCCCTTTTTATACTTGTTAGGAACATTGCCATGGCTGTTAGTCAGCCATGGGATCTGCCAAGTAAGGTGCCAGGTGCTCGCAGACCCACTTATCCGTGACACCATTATACTAATCGTAATCGGGATGCGAATGCGAGGGTGAGACCTCAGAACCAGCTGATTTGACTCAAATTCCGGTTGCCTGACAGGTACGTGTATATCAATTATGGAAGCACTTGTTAAGTGGTTCCAATAAAGTCTAATAGGTAGGTAGTGAGGGATTCCTGTTGAGAACATGTTTACTTGTGAAAACGTAGGTAATCACGCACTTTGGGGACGGAACCCGGGAAACTGGCCCCCACCTGCAGCTTTCCTGGCTGTGGGCCGTTCCTACCTAACCTACAGTGGGGGGTCATTAGAAACGAGTAGCACGATGTTTTACACCAAAACTCAACATGTTTAACAATACATAACATAACTACAACATGGTCTAATATCTATTAAAAATAAAGGTATATAACGGCTATTATTAGCTTTTATATTATATAAGTACTTAAAGTATACTTATTTTCTTTATTTAAATATTAAATAATAAACTTACCTACTTAATTAGTAAAAACTTAAAACATGTATAATTGAATAAATAAAATAGGTATTCTTTTTTTGCTTTTTTCTTTAAGTATATTACAATATAACTAATATATTAAAACTATATATAACCTTATATCTTAAAAACTAAAAGAGTTATTATAGTTGTAAGTTTAAAAAAAAAGTTTGGTTTTACTCGTTTTTAATGACAACCCACTGTACGTACTTACTTCCTTTCAACCTTAGGCCAGTAACCCAGTCCTGTTCCCTTTTGACCAAGATTGTATTATCATAACATGTTTAAGAGGTTAAGTGTGTTAAGACGGTCATACTTGAGAGTCGCGTAATAATGATAGAGCCTCATGAGGACAGATATATAACTTACTTGTATGTTGGGTATGGGTTAGGTACACCGTACATGTATGTGAGCCGTTTGGTTATCCTGACGCACATACTATACCTATACATAGGAAAATGGCGAGATGTCGCTATTGGATATGGTATTGTAATACAAAACAAGCTTTGCTACAGGTACACCTTTAGGCAGAGAAGACTTGTGGTTTTGAACGCTCCCCTGTCGGGCAATTGGAGCAACCGCCGGGCCAATTCATGTGGCCGAAACACGTGCCAAAGTTGGTTGAAACTTGACAGAGTTCCACAAGTCTAGATACACAGAGCTAGTCTAGGTTATGTGTGACCGACGCTCGCTTGCAATTAAGATATGCATATTCTTGATCTAAACATGGTCTTGGACTATTATAGAATTGATATACGTGTATATAGAGGTTAGGTTTTACGCTTATTTATACCCATACATCATATCATCATATGTGAGTTCAAGGAACGAGTGCAGGAGACATGTGAATGTGGGGGAAACGGTTTGAAATTGTGGAAATCCTGGAGTGGCAACCTGGATACTGCAGTGTTGTACCTGTACTCGTACTACACCTATTACGACACCTTAGATATGTGCCTCGTAGCTCAATGTACCACCTGGTAAAGATGCATGTGGTACCTACCTACCTACAGGCAGGTACCGTATACCGGACAGGTTGACATATCTACCTCACATACTTTCAACTCCTACCAGCTGCGTTGATGTGAAATTCATGTCTTTGATATTGTGCCGCCCTACAAAAGTCCCCTTCTGGTCTAGGCTACTTAGACATCATATTAGTCTAAGACCCCTAAAGCCTGCGACCTTTTATATCCCTGCAATTTCCACAACCCATTACGACAACACTCCGCTGCCAGAGGATCTAAATCTAACCTAGGCTCAATTACCATAAATATAACGTCTACTCTGCCCTCCACCCCGCCGACTTGGAAGATGCCGGTTTTGGTCATTGTGTCATGAGAGTGGTCCGCAATTTGAATTAGACGTCCCCTCTTCCACCTCAGGAGTCAGATCCCTCGATAAATGTCTGTGTTTCCCTATCGCTGGCGGCCGATTGCTGCCTTGTCCTTGGTAACATCATACCTTCTTGTTTCGCACCAGTCGCACTGGTGGAAATTGGGCCATGTCGGCACCTTCTTATGCGCCTGGCTTGTACAGTCGTTAGCATGGGCCATATGGGTCGTCTTACTATACCCGAATCTTTTTTCTCCCCTTAAAAGTTTACCGGAACCGGCGGGGGGTTCAATATGGAACGGCCATTTCAAGACAATTTTGGCCAAACCGAACGGCATTCCTATGAGAGAGTGGTAAGAAAGAATGAATACCCCCCCGCGCATCTAGCGTCTACGTTTCTTGCTGCTGAACGATGTTACTAGGGCCTCCACTGTTCCCAATGATGGGATCATGAGGTACAGAGGTTTATTGAATGGGGAACGTGTCTTGGTCTTGGGGCCCAAAGCCCTGTCGGAGGTGCTGGTTACCAAGAACTATCACTTTGAGAAGCCCCAGATGATGAGGCACACCCTTGGCCGCATACTCGGCGTAGGCATTCTTCTCGCCGAAGGTGATGAGCACAAACTCCAGCGCAAGAACCTTATGCCGGCCTTTGCCTTTCGACATGTAAAAGACCTTTATCCCGTCTTTTGGTCCAAGACGCGCGAGGTCGTCCAGGCTATGACCAAAGATATACTAGCCCAACAGCAACAGCCGGCCAGCGTCGATGCGGAGAAAGCGCAGACGTCCGCTGTCATAGAGGTCGGCAACTGGGCATCCCGCGTCACCCTAGATATTATCGGCATTGCAGGCCTCGGTCACGACTTTGGCGCTATCGTAAACCCGCATTCGGAGCTGAATGAAATGTACCGTCATGTCTTCCAGCCAAATAGGCAGGCGCAGATCTTGGGTATTCTTGGCCAACTCTTGCCCCTAGGACTGGTACAGATGCTACCGCTGAAGCGTAACGACGACCTCAATACCGCCTCGAGATATATCCGCACCGTATGCCGCGATCTAATCCGGGAGAAGAAGCAAAAACTGGCGGAGAAGAATAATTCCACCGATCACGACATCCTCGCGATAGCGCTAGAGTCTGGCGGGTTTACGGACGAGGGCCTTGTCGACCAGCTCATGACTTTCTTAGCTGCCGGCCATGAGACGACGGCATCATCGATGACATGGGCTATATACATGCTCTCGCGATTCCCGCAGGTACAAGACCGGCTGCGACGGGAAATCCGCGAGAGGCTACCGAGCATCGACTCCGACACTGACATTACCAGCCTCGACATCGATCACATGCCGTACCTAAATGCCGTCTGCAACGAGGTGCTCCGGTACTACGCTCCCGTGCCCCTCACCATGCGCGAAGCCGCCCAGGACACGGAGATCCAGGGGCAGAAGATCCCCAAGGGTACAAGGATTATCCTCTCGCCCTGGGCGACTCACTACGACAAGGATTTGTGGGGAGCCGACGCCCACGAGTTCAACCCAGACAGGTGGCTTCCTACGAGCGCCGATGATAAGAGGGCCGCCAGCGGTGGAGCGACGAGCAATTACGCCTTCATGACCTTCCTCCATGGACCCAGGAGCTGCATCGGCCAGGCGTTTGCCAAGGCCGAGTTCGCCTGTCTCCTGGCTGGCTGGGTCGGCCGCTTTTCGTTTGAGCTCCATAATAAGGAGGAAATGGACGAGATAAATGTCGTGGTCAAGGGTGGTGTCACTGCCCGGCCCGCAAAAGGCATGTACGTACGTGCTACTGTTGTGGATGGTTGGTAAAGGTTGGGATGATGTACAAAATCGGATAAACTCGGTATATATATCTATGACAAGCCCGTTCATAAAAGGTCATCTTCGGTTTCGAGACGAATAATGACTTTCCTAGTCCAGTTTTATGCCCTAATTCTATACACCCGATTGTCTTTTCCCCCATCTCTCACCTTTCCCCTAGTCAAAGCTCTATCTCTCTTCATCACAAATTAACCCCTAACTTGAGGAAGGTCGAGTCCTCGTCGATCCGTTTCCTCAACTCTCCGCTCTTGAGCTGTTCTACGTCCCATGCCGCCCACACGAATCGCCCATGTAGGAATTTGGCTTCGGGGGAAGCAGCCCAGACGGCGAAGTTGCCGGGTAAGTTGGCTTTTAAACAAGGCATTAGCCACATGGGGGACGTGGAAAAAAAGAAAAGATGAAAAAGAAAAGGGAAGCCTTCCAACTTACCATTATCCCAAATATCCAGATCCTCACTCCAACCCGCAGCTTTGGCCGAATCGGTGAATACAGCGCCGGGATGAAAACTGACAATCTGCATCTTCTCCGGCGCCGTATCTTGCGCAATCAACTGCAACGTCAACTGACAGGCGTGCTTGGTAAGTCCGTAACTCAAGTAATTCTGTCCGGCGTTTTCGAATTCGTGGATACAAGCTGTTGAGATGTTGACGAGGTTCTGGGTTTTTTTTTTTTGGATGCTGTTAGTTAACTGACTACTAGGGAGAAGATTTAGTTTGAAATTTTGTTTTTATCAGTTTACCTTGCCACCCTGTTTATAAAACGTCTCAGTCAACTGCAGCTGCGCGCGCACATTCAAATCATACGCAGCCCAAACTTCCCCCGTACCCAGTTCGAGTAAAGGTTTATGTGCTGGGAAAGCCGAGGCGTTGAGGACGAGGACGTCGACGATGGTTTTTTCGTTGTGGAGTTTTTCCCATAGTGCCTCGACGGCGGTTGCGTCGCCTATGTCGCAGCTCAATCCTAGAACAACCTGGCCCTCTCCCGTTGCCTCTTCGAGGCGTTTGGCCGCCGAGGCGACGACGTCGGCCCGTCGGCCCAGGATGATCACTTTGCTGGCTGAGGCTTGGATGAAGCTTTGCGCTATCGCGTAGCCGATGCCAGAGTTTCCGCCTGTTATGAGCACGGTTTTGCCGGCTTGGGATAGTTCCGGACGGAGGGGGGAGATGGAGGGGTAGGTGGTTTTATGGAGGGGGTTGGTTACGGTGCTGAATTTGCCGAACATTTTGGTTTTTTCGGTTTGGATGTGATGGAAGTAAGTGTTTATTGTTGGTGATGAGAGTGAATGGCTGAGATCGATCCGAGTTATGAGAGACTAGGTTGGTTGTCTTGAGATTGGTATATGATGTGGTCTTCTCTTTACATGTTGATCTTTATATATCATTTATCGTCCAGCCATATTCCAGGTACACGCCGTAACGACAAGTTATCGCGGGGTTTTCTACAGTCGCGGGCTTTGTGAGGATGTGTCGCTGGCATATTTTCCCCGTTAGATGTCCGCAAACCCACCCGCAAGGCCTTAACGCCGGTCCGCAAACCCACCCGCAAGGCCTTAACGCCGGTCCGCATTGTATTGCTTCAAGACGAGCTATAATCTCTTTTCGTGGGGTTGTAGGGACGACACACACGTTAATTCTCGCTTGGCAAGAGCTTGCGGGTTGTTCGAGGCTTCCGTCAGGTGGGTTTCTGAATTCAAAAGGTGCTGTCCGCTATTATATTATGCGAGTGGAAGCTGGCGTCAGAAAGTGGAAGTGTCCCATAATTATCCGCTGATTATATGCATCCGCCGACTTGTCTAGTATGCATCTAGCCTAGTTCAACCGCGGTCTATGTCTCTATGCATCATAGGGCTGATTACACACGTAATTACGAGACATAGCGGATGCGTGTTCTCTCCGAGTCTCTCCGTCCATGTCCCTCCACTTTTGTCCGTCCACTTCCTCCGCAGCGGAAACCGCTCGTCTCCATTGATATCGCGGATGGTCGCGGAAACGGAAGCGGGATTAGGTTTCCTTACAAGAGTAAATACATAGAGAGAGAGAGAGAGAAAATAATATGGATTCATTGTCATACAGCGACCCCCTATCCAAGGTGGCGCGGGCGCCCACTCAGACTACTACATGGCGGAGAGCGTGCGTGACATGTACAAAGACTAAGCGTCAGTGTACGAAACAGGTACCGAGATGTGGAAGATGTCTACAGAAGGGTATATTGTGCACGTATCCACCAGCAAGACGCCAGGAAGCGCCAGTCACAGTGGCAGCGGACGAAGAGGGACCCCCACCGCGGGTAGATGCATCATCATCCGTCCATGAGGACCTATCAACCGGGCCGCTCGGAACCAACGACATATCACAGGAGGGGACTCCCGCATTCTCATTTTCCGACATGGCGGAATCAGAGATGCAACTACTGACCGGCTTTACGCCCACCAACAACACAGGGTTCTCCCAAGTCCCGAGAGATCCGGCTTGCGATCTAACAGATACAACAAGCTGGTTCCTCAAGCCGGAAACATGGATTTCCGAAACCACAGAGCCACCCCAAATGGCCACACATGAGATACAGAGTTCCCTGAAGCAGTTCATCAACCAAGTGAAGGGATGGATGCGACAATGGGTGACGGAAGGTCACAGCGCCATCCACCATAGAGAGCTATATGCGTTTGAGATGCCCCGGCACATCCAGGACGTATACACGGCGATAACCATGTATAATAACAAGACTCCCGAGACAGAGTCGACCGTGTATCGAATTCTAGAAGAGCGCGTCGCCCAGCTACTGCTGCAAGAAGATCAAGGTGAAGACAAAGCAAACGTTTTCAACCACCTAAGCCGCGTGCAAGCCTTGCTATGCTACCAGGTCATACGTCTCTACGACGGCGACATACGAATGCGCGCGCAGGCCGAGGCACTCATACCGACCATGTTCCTGTGGAACAAGCGCATGTTGGAGACGGCAAAGGATAGTCTTGCGCGTCCCGAACTCTTCCTCGTCTCCTCGTCTCCCTCCTCCTCCACGCCTTTAATGGGCCCGGGCTCTTACTCTTCTCCAAAAGCCACATGGCGAGCATGGATCGTGTCCGAGAGTATCCGTCGCACCTGGCTAGTGACCAACATCGTCCAGGAAACCTACCAGTTTCTCAAGCGCGAGTGGTCCGAGTGTCCCGGTCGACTACCCACCACGATGCGAAAGACTCTCTGGGATGCGCGGTCGGCCTCCTCGTTCCTCAGAGAAGGCACAGGGACGGATCCGCTACTCGTGTCGATGGGGAGGCTCGATACGGTCCTCGGACATACCCTTCCGGCCGAGGTCGACGATTTCAACGTCGCTGCGCTGGCGTTGTATGGCATGGAAAGGGTTGAAAGATGGTTGGAAGGAAAGGATGCGTCGTCATCATCTCACCTCCTCCTCCTACCTGAGTGGCAGGATGTTTTTTACGCTGGCTTAGCGGGTTGATGTCATCTGCGTGGAAACTTGAAAGTACCGTATCGTTATTATTGAAGAACCCGAAGGTGAATGCACTGAATGGTTCATCGAGTGGGGACGACAAGCTCAGGCTCTCAAGATGCAAGGTATTAGATGTCTTCCAGTCTATATAGCTGGTAGCCGATATACAAGTACTTAAACCTGTCTTGGTGATGACCCAACGTTACGCATAATATACCTCTACCATGCTTATCTTTTGTTACCGCCGCTACCTAGTATCTACCCCCCCCCCCCCCCCTACCCATCTTAGTAGCAGACCTCGAGGGGATAACGTTCAAAGAAAGAGCTGTTGGATAAGGGTGCCCGGCTATGTGCTATAAAATCGAACGACGAGTGGACGACCCGGATCCTCTCCTTTAGATACTCGCCAACCTATACGTATGAAACCTACCTACTTATTTGTTGATATCCGAACAACTAGCACATGTAACCACGCAACCCCTCATATTCCAACACAAGACTTATAACTACCTGCATGCCCCCATCTGAACTACTCGTTTGAAACAAAACAAAAAGCACCCGCGACATGTTCGTTCCGCCCCTCCATCCGCTCGACTTAATGGCAAGCGGAACGAACGGCATTCTTCATTGTCTGGTACCTGTCGAGTCAATACCAACAGGATAGATAAGTCCCAACCTAACCTACAACAATACCTACCTACCTACCTTACCTCTGGTGTTATGCCATGCGAGATAAGACGCGATGACCGAGGTCGTTGTCGCTCTATGTATGTATATACGTACCTATCATGCATTCATTCATTCATTCATTCATTCATTCATTCATTCTTTCTTGGTCCTTTTCTATTATTGGTATAGGTTGACCAGATGCCCGTCTCGAAACGAATCCTCTCGACATACATTAAAGACCGTCCAGGATAACGATATCCGGCGTCTTCCCCCTTTTCTTATTTATTTATTTACTTCCTTTGAGCCATTGTGACCCTGGTTATTATTGGACGTGATATTGAAAGAACGGTGACAAGACTCCTGCATGAAGGAATTATGGTTAAGGTAGATAAGCGGTGACGACAACTTTCATGCTCATATCTTGGGTCTGTCTTGTCTTTGACTAGGGACGTGATTTCCCATCGGATTAAGTAGCCCACCTACGTCTACCTTGAAAAATTCCTACATCCAAGGAGTTTCTCCACTTAGTGCGCATTAGCCCCCTCTCTTTACATGTTTCCATAGTACAGCGCCTTAGCATGTACCTCCTAGATTAGTACTTGTAAATAACATATATATAAGTTGTTTTTATATGTAAGTGCTTAAGTAGGTAAGTAAGTACCTAGGTAGGTAAGTAGGTAGGTAAGTAGGTAGGTAGGTAAGTAAGTAGGTAGGTAGGTAGGTAAGTAGGTAGGTATACCTAGCAGTCCTTGCATGTTAAGTCATTTTTCTATAAAATACTTAGGCAAGAGATGCTGCGTTGCGATCTGCATGCTGGCGTTAAGTATTTAGACCTAAGTAGGGAACTCCTTAGATGTAGGAATTTTTCAAGGTAGACGTAGGTGGGCTAGGATTAAGGCGGTAGATCATTATGGCCTTTAGTGGCGGCTCTATAGGGAATAGTGTTGGTGTATTCTAGGTTAGGTACATCTGCAGTTTGCTGCGACTTTTTCAAAGGTGAAACCAACCTCTGGTCTTTACATATGCAGCTTGATGCATGTGGCTAGGTTAGGTAAAAAAGGAAGAAACGCAGGAGAGTTCCTTTCCCCTTTCCCCTTTCCCACTTCCCAAGAGCTGATTTCTTCATAGCATGAAATGACCCGGTCGCGAATTACCTATCTACGAGTATGCGCTCCAACATCGCGGCAATTAAAAGGAGATATGAGTTATATGTCTTTTATAGATTGACTTGTAGGCATTCGAGAGATGAGAACTGGGGACCCTGAGAAATGAGAAACATGGATGGACCCTTGCTACTCCTGGCTACTTAGTAGCTAGGAGGACCAGGATCAAGGATATATGTAATAATCAAGGCAGGCAGGGAGGGCAAAGCTCCTCTTGTTCATTTTGCTGAGTAAAGTAGCTTTGAGACCCTGGCTTTTTCATTCGTCAGAAATTCGCTAGAGAATAATTACCAGTTTTGTCTCTCCTTATGGCGAGCACGTACTCGTAGGGTTTAAATAGTTGTCTCACTGCGCATCATCATCATCATCATCATCGTATGTTGTTATCAACACGACCGCTATCTACAAGTAGACCACCTACAAGTGCAGAGGTACATGTTTTCGTGTCTCTGGCTACGACCTTATGCCAAGAAATCATAGCTTCGCGTCATCCACGCCCAGTTATACAATCGGGTTTCTTGGTTCTTGGTTTCTTGGTTGGCTTGAGTTCTTTGCATGAAGCCAGTGCAGTGGTACTAAATTCTGGTTGATCATCCACGGTTAGCCATTTGTACTACTCTCCACTCCCTGCTTAGCCAACACCTTCCATACTGTACAAATAAACACTGCTAGTTATGTAATTACGACTTGACGTGTAGGGCTTATCAGAGCCTATCTAAGACCGTTGATTATTGCACATTTGTTTGTATTTTGATTCTGGTTACCGTAAGCCCCCGAAAACCGAGCCGTAAGGTTAAGAAGATAGTTCCTGAATGGAAGCAATGTGATGTCGGGTGTCCTCTTGAAACGGAGTATATAGATGACCTAAGGTTAACCCCCCCCCCCTGTAACCTGTAGATTACCCATGCTCACCTGTAGGTTACCCACTTCTTGGCATGTACTTAAAAGTGGGTCGGTACTTGGAATTTTAAGGAAATTATTTTTGCAAAATATGCATTTTTAAAAAAAGTTTTTTTTTTTTTAGCTTATGCTACTTTATAGTTGCTTAAAAGCCTTAAAATTAAATTTTTTAAAAAAATAAAATAAAATTTATATTTTTTCTTTTAATATTAAGCTAAAAATATAAATATATATAATTAAAAGCTATTAATTTATATATTTAAGTTTTATAATATTTAAATTTATAAATAAATATAAAAAGATTAATTTATAAAATATAATAAATAAACTATATAACTTATATATAAAAATAGTAAAATTTTATTAAATATATAGTATTTTATAAAATATATAGTAATTTATTAAATATATAGTATTTTATTAAATATTTAAATATATATAATTATTATAATAAAACTTTTAAAGTAAAGTTTAATTATATATAAAATATTAGTTTAGCTTTAATAATTATAAAATATTATTTAAAATAATATTATATAAATTTAATTAATTATAAAATAATAAAAAGTAGTTAAAAAAGTAAACTTATTAATTTATATAAATAAGTAAATATAAGCTTAGTAATTATTTATTTTAAGCTTTAATAATAAATATTAAATATAAAATAAAAATAATAATTATATAGTTTTTAAATATTAATAGTTATATATATATTTTAAAATAATAAATATAATTAATATAATATTAATATAATAAATAATTTAATAATAAAAGTTAAACTAATTAAAACCTATTATATTATAAATATATATTTTATAAAAATACTTAAAAACTTAATATAAAAAAAATTAAATATAAGTTTATTATTTATTATTAAAGTATATAATAATTTAAAATAGAAATATTAAATTATAAATTAGTATTTAATTATTTTATATAAGTATTAAAATAATATTATTATAATAATTATAAAACTAATTTTATAAAAAAATAAGTTTATAAAGTAAATTAAGTGCTTTATAACAATTTAAATTTTTTTAAAAAATTGCTTTATAAAATAAGTTTATTAGCTATTATATAAACTTACTTTTTAAAAAATGCATATTTTATAAAAATAATTTTTTTAAAATTTTAAGTATTAACTTACTTTTAAGTATATACTAAAAAGTAAATAACTTATAAAAAGTATATAAATAACTTAAAGTTAACCTTTTTTTTATAACTTATAAATTACTTATATTTACTTATAAATTATTTATTTTTTAATATATACTTAAAAATAAATTAGTACTTAAAAATTTTAAAAGATTGTATTTAAATGTTTTTTTTTAAAAAGTAGTTTTATATATTAGCAAGTTAACTTACTTTATAAAGCAATTTTTAAAATTTATATTTTTAAAATAATATAAAAATTAAATTAATACTAGTATATAGTATATAGTATTTAATTTAATAAAATTAGTTTTAAAAACTTAATTTTTATAATTATTATAATAACATTAGTTTAATACTTAATTATATAAAAAGTTTAATTATTTAATTTAAATTTAATATTTCTTTTAATTAATATAATTATATTAACTAGACGTTTTATTATAAATATATAAACAACTATAAATATATATAAATTATAAGTTTATTTTATAAAAGTATTTTCTTTTTTTATTTATTATAATTAAATTATATATTTAATATATATTACTATTATATTACCTTTATATTATTAAAGCTTTGCTATTATTAGTAAAGAAGCTTATATTTAATTAGCTTTATAAATTAAATAAGCTTATTTTAGCTCTATTTTTTTATTAATAAATAATTTATTTATATATTTTATTTATTATAATTAAACTAAATTTCTTATATATTATTAAAATAAATAAATATATATTTAATAAAATATTAAATATTTAATAAAAACAACTCTTTTATTTTATATATATATAATATTAAATTAATATAATTATAATATATTATTTAAAATAATATTATATTAAACATAATTAATTAAAACAAAAAGAATTTAGCTAAAAAGCTACTTTTTTAAACTTATATAGCTATAAATAATTAAATTATAATTAATATAGTTAATAGTATTAACTAAGATTTTAATTTATATAACTTTTATTTTAAATAAAGATTTAAAATAAATAAATAATAATAATTTAAAATAAACTATTAACCTTTTAAAATCTTTATTTAAAATAAAAGATATTAAAATTAAAAGAGTATATCTTTTAAGTACTATATTAAAAAGTTTAAAAGCTAATATATTATTAACTTTATATATAATATATATTTATATAGCTAAATATATTATTTAAAAAATATTTTTATTTTAAAAGCTTTATATATATATATAGCTTTTAAAATAAAAATATTTATTAAATAATAAACTTTAATATATATATTTTATTTTATATTATTTAAACAATTTATATTTAAAAAGCTTTTATTATTTTTAAATATAAGTTATATAGCTTATTTATTATACTTTATAAAGTATAAAACTATAAATAGTTTATTTTATTTTATTTTATTTTTACTTTTATTTTATTAGGTTTTTTTTATTTTTTTTATTTTTTTTAAAACAGTTTTAAAGAACTACAAGGTAGCATTGGCTAAAACTTTTATAAAAGGTTTTTTAAAAAAAAAAAAATTTCTAGAATTCTTAAGTACCGACCTACTTTTAAGTACATGCCAAGAAGTGGGTAACCTACAGGTGAGCATGGGTAATCTACAGGTTACAGGGGGGGGGTTAACCTCAGGTCATCATATCTGTCCTTGAAACTTCACGTAACATTCTGTCTGGATCCCTGGCCGAGCACTTTGCCCATTCCGAATCCGGGCAGCTAGTCGGGATCGACCCTAGACCAACCATTAGCGTGATGATATTCAGAAGGAACCCCACTTCCAAGTCGTTTTTATCCCCTTTCAGTTTAATGCTACAAGATACGGGGGTCTAGCCGCCAAAAACAATGTACTTTTTAGCAAGGGGACTCCTACATCCGGTTAGTAAAAACATAGCACATCTGGAGAATTCTCAGAAGCTCCCCACAGCTTCAACTTCTAAATGCAGCTTCTGCAGGAGCAATCGATGAAAATGAAGCATGGCAATTGGTCATCACATCCTCGTCACAACGCATATCATTCTCACCTGGGGAAGCTCCCCACCGGGCGCTTCACATGTGCGGTTGGCCCCGATCATGAAGTTTGGGAGGAGGAATGCTTACCCAGTACTTCAAACAACGGTGAGAGCAGATAGATAAATACCTACAGCTAACTTGCAGTCTTGGACCTCTGTCGAAACCATCGCCTGGATACACAAACAGTAGTAGGTAGTTGAGCAGTTATTTCAACCCTGGGCTGCCTGGGTGCCTGGCAACACATATACCGTGGGTCTCATGGGTGATTGGATAATAACGCTATTATTAATCTCGACATTTCAGGCACAGGATAACAGCTGTACGTACCTACGTGTACATGAAGATATCATAAACAATAATGGTAGGTGCTTATAGGTTTTCCTAGGCGTGATAGGGCAACAGTTGCAGATATTCCACCCCCATTGCAACCCTCCCCCTCTTTAGTATACGTGTAGCGTGGCGTACACGAGATATCGACTTCGGGTACACGTAGATTACTTGATAATAGTTGCTCTATTTCCGTAGCAGCGCAAGTGGATATTGGCGTTAGTATAAATCACAGACAAGGGCCAACGCGTAGTCGTATACTGTTCGGGTTTAGTGTACCCATGCTAATGAATGGGACGACTCGACAAGATCGCCGCCAATTGGACGATGATATGGCCCTCTTAACCGGCTCCATTTTGGTCGTCCGTTCCTGCATCGACAGCAGCACAAGGGGTACAAACGTACCATTGCCAGGCACAAAGCACGAGACACAAGGCAGGTCTTGTCCAGCGACTTTGTTGGAGCCAACCGGACACAGGTTCACCGCCGCTCCAATCCATTCAACTTGTTTTCATCAACTCGCTCTGGGCTTTTCGTCTTCTAAATACATCCCGCGTGGCGTTGTCTTCAGCCAAATTACCAGCAGAATTATATTCCTTGCATTTGCATGCGTGCGTGCCTGCTTGCCTGACACGTTTTCTTCAGAGTAGAGTTGTCACTGCTACATATGACCTAACCTAACCTAACCTAACCTTACCTTTCATATTACCTTAATTCCCTACCCTTTACCTTGCCTTATTTACTCTCTATAGCTTCGTTTTCCCTCGAGTTCACTCTTCGAATTTCTTCTCCTTCTTCGCCCCTTCCCTCTTTCGAGTCAAGAACCAGTGCTATTTGAAGTCGTCGGGACGCGCCTATCCCTGTCCCTTTTAGGCCCGACACGCCATAGACCCAGTTGACAGAAGTGGTCGCCATTTTCCGGCAAACTTCCTGACTCTTCGCCTCGGAAGCCAGTTATTTTCGGATGCCGAACTGTGTTGAACAAAGAATCGCAACGTCATCTCGCACCCTCTTTTGTTGAGGGCTCATTTGCCTTACCGAGCTAGCAACCTCTTCTTTTAATCACGGTCTCCAGTTATTTTTAGAAAAACTTTTGGAGGAACTGCTTTCGTCTTGTCCTGTTCTGTTGCATGTTAACAACCGGATTTGCAAACCGAATTCAAAGTCACACCAGCTTCTATCCGAGCAGCTCTCCGTCGGATAATTGTCCGATCCCTACTTACTGTTCGGCAAGCGGTGGACATGGCATCCTTGCAAGCTACCCGTTCCCAGCCGTCTGTTCACAACAAACCGTCACACCATGCGCTTTTTGACGGCTTCAGTTGGCTAGAGGCGAGCCCTGATCTGGACCTTCGCCTCACGTTGGACGAGACTCGTATCGAAACAAAGCCCTCGAGACCCACGACGACTACAGGGCCGCCGCCGTCGTCCTTTCGTCGTCGTCTCTCTACAACCAAAGTACCCTTCGGCCGTGCTTCCATTTCGTCCAGTCGCCCGGCCACGAGAGACTCTTCTACGCCCCGGCCACCGCCTGTAGCGACACATCTGCCCCATGCGACCCATGCGCGTCGGAAATCGCGAGCCCTTTCCCTCATTACACCCAAGCATAATAAGCCCTCGGTCGCATCTATCGACCCGGCAGCTGCTCACTACCAGGATCCTGAAGCTCGCCACAAACTGCGATCTTATTTGGCTTCCCCTCAGAAGTTTGACGAGGCTCTTCAGTTCGGCTTTCCCTCGAACAAGCCACGCCCGGCTGAGTTGCCGAATGGCGTGACAAGGAGGAGCAGGAGCTTTTCTCGAGACTTGTTCATGGCCAGCTCAGAGAAGCTCAAGACATTCTTGGCAGACGATAACTCTTCCGTTCATAGCGACGGATCCTCCGTCTCAGATGGCGACTCCCCTAGAACACCTCATACCCCCGAAAGGCATTTACAAGGTGTCAAGCCATTTCACCTTCCCAGCGAAGCTACCGTCCTCCCGACGAAAGTCGCTGGGGGCGAGGAGGCAGGAGCGGTGGCGTCTCGGGAGATGACGCTACGAATGACATTGACGCGACCCGATCTGCGATCCTGTCAAGACCAGCCCAGGGCTTGGCGGCAAGGTCCTCTGCCGCGCCAGGCGAGCCATTCTTCTCACTCACGATCGTGCCGAACCGCCACACCGGTCTCACCTGCCGAGTCGAAAGACACGACGCAGGAGAATATGGATAAAATATTTGCCGATATCGACCGGGAACTGAGTTCGTCATCGGAAGGAATCGTCAAGCGTTTCTGGAACCGAGTACGCCGAAACTAAAACTGTTTCCACTTTCGGTGCGACTGACTCGCCGCCATCTAAAAATTAAAGACTGTCAGCATGCCGGGAAGATAAGAGTCACGCTAGGACCTTCTCTTGCTGCTCAGTCAGCATTTCAAAACTCGACATGATAGTCATCAAGCTCGTCGCTGCCAAGCGACTCCTCTTCTTCTACACATTACCTCACGAGTGGTATACATTCTCCGCTCTTCTTATTTATCATATATCTCTTTTAAGTATACCTCATGCGCTTGTTCGACTTAGGGATGGTACGGCATGAGCGGCATTCTGCCTGGTGTTATTGACATTGGGTGGATCGATATCATTGCATGGAGTTTGGGGGGCCATCAAAGGCAAAAATACCAGACGTATCAAACGTGTCATGGAATTGTTCGGGTTGCTTTGGGTGGCCGCATTTTGTTTCTTTTGCATGGATTGACCCTGTCAAGCACATTTTTTATGATTTGTATGCCATAACAACCATTGTAAACAGATATTGTCTTTTATTCAAAATATACCTGGTCTTCTCAAAGACTAATACTTCATTCTTACAAGAACCAGGCTAATACCTACCTACCGTCTGTGCACTTGCCCACCTACCTACCTTACATTACGCTAGCATATGGCAGGCCGTTTGTAATAGATGCGTAAACAAATTATTGTGTTGTTGCCAAGGACACTTTTAAAGTTCTTGTCGACATCTAATAAAGTAAAATGAGATTAGTCATATAAACTACATAGGATAACATAACAGGATCGCAAACAAATTAATCTTGCTTTTACAAGAAACCCCTACAACGAGGAACATATATATTTATATATATATATATATATATAGGGGTTTAAGAGATGAAAATAGAAAATACAAGTACGTGTATATATATCACGTCAGGCAATAGATAGGTAAAAGTCCCTACGTATTGGCAAGTAATACAGGCAGGTCACAAACGGAGTCAATATATTTGTCTATTCTCATCCAAATATGCTCTTTCCCCGCAATTCCTACCAGCCGACGCCAATGCTATTAGAGACAAAAACCTACATGCAGAAACATCCTTAAAACTGATACAAAGGGGAGATCTGGGCCAACAATCTTGCAAGCCACGAGTTACCAGTGACAGCTGTCATGCGTCACTGCGGCAAGAACAAGCCCAGATGGGAAATATTTGACACTGCCGTGCCGAAACACCATTCATGTTCATACACTAACCGTCTCCTCCCTAAGCCTCGTCGTCACTATCGTCACCCAGAAGTTCTCCTTCATCCTCATCCACGATGGCGTAGTCACCTCTTCCGCGGGCAAAGCTGTCCCTTGTAGTGAACGGCCGCGTTCCATTCGAACCTAGCCAGCCGTAACGCCCACCGCTGCTGTCCCTGCCCGTGAACCTCGAAAATGCGGAACTCGCTGCTCGCCCGACACTCGACGCCAGTAGGGGCAGGGCTCCGATTACCGCCACAACTGCAGCAACGGCCATGACGGGGTACTTGACCAAAGGCGAGTCGTTGTCAAACCCGTTCTGCTCGCCCAAGCGGATCTGTCCAAAGTTGCTCTGCCAGTTGTTATAGACCCACCAGCCGACTAGCGACGCCAGTATGATGGGTGTCATCACGGCAAAGAAGATGGCCCACCCCGACACGCCGTGTTTCTTCTCAAACTCCTCTTCATGGCCGGGGCAGGGATGAACCTTGTAGACCTTGTCTGGGTCGAATATGCCACCTTTGCAGGTAGATAAGGGGATGGGACGGAGGCCGGTGAGCTCGCGCCATTCCGTCGCGTCCGGATCATCGCGGCAGGCTTGTTCAGGGTCCTTGGGTTGAAGTCCTTCGACGAGCGTACAATAACCGTGGTTATCCAGCTCATAATTGTAGTCACTATGAATATACAGAGTTAGTTATTATATATATCGTCGACAATGATAAACCAGACCGCCACCTATAACATACCATTCATAATCCTGCCGCGTGCACTCGCAAGTCTCGACCTCGTACACGCGCTGAAGCTGCTCCGCGTTGTAGCAAGTTCTATCCTTCTTCTTGCGTAGGTATCGGTTTCGGCGACCGAATAGACAGCCATTGGGCTGCAACGGGTGTTCTGGGCTCCATAGTTCGTAATCGGATTTCTCTGCATCGTCTTCATCGTGCACACAGGGTCTGTCTGTCAGACCGGAAAAGTCAAGATTGACGACGAATACGTGGCTTCCTTTGTACCCCCACAGGGCAAAATTTCGAGAAGATCCGGATCGCAGGGTGGTGACATCAGTAACGATTACTTCAGATTCTGAAATCTCCTTGTCTTGCCACGAGTCGCCGCCATCGAGCGAGTAGGATACTACTTTCGTCTTGGTGGCTTTTGGGACGACCACGATAATCGAGCCTTGATCTCCAGTTGACCAGAGCCAGCTGCCCTTCTTGATCTCTTTCCAGGTCAGGCCGGCATCTCGCGTCATGAAGGTGTCGGCCTCCCTGGCATCGCCGAGGACAGGCCCGACGTTACCGGTGCCAAACATCAGACCTATAGCTGACTCGGAAGAATAGGTCTTGAGGCGGTCCTCGCGCTCGGTATAACCATGGAGGTGGAGAGCACACATTTCGTCGCCCGTTCGGCTCGAGCACGCGTACGCCTTGCCTTCGGCATCCTTCTGGGGAGGGGACAAAAAGGCCCATTCAGCTCCATCGTTGTGGCTGATCCTCGTCTGAAGGTTCTTCGGCTCCGAGTCGCTGCCCGGATTTGCGACAATGTTTACCAATACGACGCCCTCCAGCCCGAGCATCTTCTCAAAGTCGACATTCCATGCGTCGTTGGCGTTGACGTCCGAGATGCTCATCACGTACGACGTCCCGTTGGAGTTGCTTTTCAGGATCGAACCATAGTGGCGGTTTTCTTCTTGTTCGGTTGCGACGAATAAGTTCACGGCATGGGTTGAGCTGTCAAGTACCGTATATATATTCTGGTGTGGGACGTGGAAATTAGGCGGGAAATGCGCTTCCGCGTAATGCTTTCCGTCGAGACTGGCCAGAGCTTTCAGAGTGCCCTCGCTCTCGTTCTCGGTCGCCACCACGATAAACTCGGCCATGGTGGCAAATCTGGTGACACGTTCCAAAGCCACGGTAAACTCCTCTTTAGGAAACTCGTCGGTATACATCAGCTGGAGCGGATTGCCCTCGACGTCGCCCGTCTCATGTGCCCTAGCGGAGCAAAGGATCTGGGACTCGCTACGGAACTTGTACGCTTTGTTGCCCGTGAACTCGCAACGATTCACGTAGCGAGCTAGGGTGTTCCAGTTATCGCCACGATCCATGGAAATCGCTGCCTCGGCATGACATTTCTCCTCGATGCACTTCTCGCCATGCCATATGATCCAGTCTGGACGGTTCGGATGGAACGAGAAGGGCGTCATCCCCGACTTCCTGTCTAGCGGGTAGGGGACTTCGAAATAATCGAAGCTTTTACCTCGGTTGGTTGTGTAATACACATTCTTTTTCGTCGTCAGGAAGAAGACCATGTCTTTGACATACGTGTGGGTGATGATGTTGGTTATGCCCTTGTCTTTGAGCTCCTTGGGTGCCTTCCAGGTTTTTCCGTGATCATGCGTAACGAAGATGTTCCCAGGAGCTTCATGTAACTTTGTTGGCATCGCAATAATCGTTTCATCCTCCGATTCACTCAGGTCACCGCGTTCGAGATAGTGCTTGTCAATGTGGTCAAACTCCCCTTTGAAGGCGTGGAAAGTGACGTCGGTCTCACCACTACCGCTACCACCACCTCCGCCAGGGCGCTTCTTAGCGTCGGAGCACTTCCACTTCTTCTTTTTATCTTTCTGGCTGCCGTCTGTCCGCTTGCACTGGTTCCCCGGTATGAGTCGCCAGCCGGACGGGCCCATGAATGTCTCATCAGGGTTATCCGTTTTGCAAGCATCTTTGGGAGCCGAGACAGGGCCCTCTAGTTTGCACTCGTCACCATCTCGAACGAAATTGAAATCGCATTCGAAATCAGCATCTGTGCAATCGCAGGGAACGGGTTCCGGTAGAGCCTCCTTGAATTCGCTCTTGATGAAACATTCGGCATCTTTCTTTCGGCGATGGAACTTTTGCTTCGCACCCATTACGCATCTTGGTTTGCCGTCCTTGTCTTTACGCGCAAACCAATCCTCCATGTCGGACTCTTTACATGTAGCTTCGTGCAGGCCTTCGAAATCTACCGAGATTATGACATATTCGACATCGTCTTCTGAGCCGGTTTGGCCCGTAATCAGGAATTTGAGGCTAGTTGAATCTTGCGTCGTTGTTAGGGCCCAAGGAGAGATTTTGAGGTCGTCAGGAAACTGGGCCACCTTCCAATTCTGACCATGATCCAGCGAATATTTCACCTCTTGGACATCAGCCTCTAGACTATCCTGGATGGCCAACAATATAGATCCCTGATCACCGAATTCGTATTTATGGGGTCCTTTGGGCCCTTGAATCCAGGTTTTTCCGGCATCGTCGGAGATGAAGAGGCTGGAAGACTTTCTATAATCCTTCAGATATTTACCCTTGTTTCCGTTCCCCATGACGAGGCCAGGTGCAGGGCTCGAAAAGACGGTGCCGACATTGTTCAGTTCAGTAACGGAATGAAGGTGGATTTCTTCGTCTCCCGATCTAACGGTCCCAAACGTCCTACCGTCGTCGAAGGTGATCTTGGTCTTGATTTTCTTGTCCTCGTCGTTATTCTCGACGTCCTTCCAGTTATCGACCAAGTTGACTAAGAAGATGCCTTGTATGCCGGTGACCTTCTCGAAGTCGACATAATTTTGGTCGCGGTTCGTATGTTCGATATTCCTCGTGAAATATGTCCCATTAGAGTTGCTGGTGAGCAGGGTGCCCATTGGTGCCGATCTGCGCTTGCTTGAACGAACATCGATTTGGATGCTGTAATTGGTGCTCTCTAGGATAGTGTATGCCGTCTCGCTTAGGGTGTGGTCCTGCGGGAATACAGCGCGATGCCATGTTTCGGTGTCGTCCGTCACAAAAAGGGCCATTTCAGCACTATTGGGGGAAGACGTGGCGATAAGCATGTACTTGGTCACCTCGGCGTGGCTGACAATGCCCTGCACCGGACGATTGCCGTTCAGGTTCACCTCCTTCTTATCTTGAAAGAAGTTATCTGAGACATATAGACGGTTTTTGTACTGAGGAGAGAAAATGCCCGATCTCACGATGCACAAGATCCTCGTGTCATCCACATCGGTCTTGCCCGTGGTAAACATTGGCGACGATTTGGCCCACCAGCAACCCTCTGTCTCGGAGAGGAGGCGCTTTGGCTTCTTCTGAAAACCATTGGTAGTATACATGGTGACTTCATTGCAGAATAGACCGTCGCACTCCATGCCGGTGAAGAGTATCTTGTCCGGGTCGTCGGCATGGAAGACCATCCAGTTGCCAAACGTATCGGCAAAATCGCTGGTATAGGCATCGGTGGTGAATTTCTCCCACGTCTCTCCCTTATCTTTCGTCATCCAATGTACGTTCCCGGTAGTCAGGATGTAGGCACGGTCAGGGCTGTATTTGTGCATAATGAGCGCGATAGCCTTGTCGTGTTCAATCCCTTCGACTTCATCCCACGTGGCGCCGCCATCGGCGGACCGCCATACAGTCCGAGGCCTTTCGGTTTCTTGGAATAGAACGACATTGGAATCCGGAAAGTAGTTGAGGTAGCTCGGACGGCTCTTGAACGGCGTCACGGCGATGGTCGGTTCGTCTTTGGCGTGGACGGTCGAGGCTGTCGAAAGCAGGAATGTTAGAAGTAGGATGGTGGGCCACCAAATCGAGGTGGCCGCGCCCAAAGGTCTCAAGGGCCTCATGGTGCTCCGATTATTGATGGTAAAGTACGGTAGTCATAGCAGAGTTAACCACCGAGGTATATAGTCAGATACAGAGGTGACCGGGTAGGGTACGGAGGTAAGGCTGTAGACTAGTTGCTGCCGCCTTGCTGCTGGGACGAGGGAAAGCACGATGGCTGCAACAGCACACTGTCGACCGAGCTGCGACTGGGTAGGGATTTTATCCACTGATGGCTAATAGTACAATAACGTGTAGGATAGGCGTAGTTCGACAAAGAAATTAGAATAAAATCTAACGCGAAAGGCAGTGTGGCATGTGGTGTTTTGAATTAAAAATATTAGACTACACATAGGTTAACCTAGATGCTTCAGGTTGACTTGTCCATTACTTCATCAAGGGAAAAGGCTGTCTCGTCCAGAATACCTACGAGTAGGTGGATTGCTCCATCTCCCAGGCGCCAGATCTCCCAGGTGCTCAGCTCATCATAGCCTTCATAGGTATTTGCCGCGTCACTGTTTATCCTGGAAGTCAGGGGGTAGCTGACAGTATACTAATCCATTTTTGGCTACGCCAATACTCGCTGATCAAGTCGAATCCTTTTACTACATATTTACGAATAATATGTAGCTAAAGAGTTTATTTATGTTTCCAGCTCTACACTCCCCGCTGCCAGGGGCTGCTTACCTATCCTCATTTAAAGAGCAATTCCTGTACTTCTTGCATCAACTTTACAGGAAACGCATTATGCCTATTCTCCGGAGGCTTTTCCTTATTACAAAGTCCCAGGCTGAGCTTAGTAGGTGCATGTGTTGTTAGCCAGAGATAACGACTCTTTGCTAGGGGACTTGGATATGGAAATGCATATTTCCTAACCTAACTTACCTATCTAGGTACCTTCCTACCGCCTTCATACTGCACATAACTTGCCTACATGTAGGTTGTAAGTGACGGTAATACCTTACATGACATTATATATTGGCAAGCACTACGAGTAGCGACCTGGCTGAGGCGCGGCAATTTCGGGATAGGCAGATATACCCGTAGGTTACAAGTTTGTGTAAGCACCTCGTATATCTAAGTTAATGGTCGCTTAGGGTAACCTCACTTATTAACAATACTGCCTGAACAGAACCGGATGCTCTCTAGTTTAGGTAGAAAATATAATATAGGTTGCCATTAGCATAAACAAGGAACTTCAAAGTTTGAAGCTTCTATGATGAATAGATGATGAAGTTTTGCAAAACATAACATATTAGGTTAGTCTACTTGTAGAAGGCACTTTAATGTCCGAACTACATAGTTCATGCCCCCCCTTGTTACATTGCAAAATGGTGAAACACCTAGTATCCAGCCTGCCTGTTTGAGCCACTACCCGGTCCATTTGGGAGACGCCCAAATCTTTCAAGGGCTCCTCCACCTCCCACGTGCTGAATGCGGTGCAAAACCGGGTGTCGGGCAGCTAACTATGTAGACCGGATAAACATGCAAGTGGCCCAGCACCAGCAAGGGGTTGCATGATATTGCCCTAAGTAAATTGATTGTTTTAATACAGCGTAAAGAATGTCCAGAACACAGGTTTGTACCTCTTGCTTACCCTCCATCTGTTAAAACAGTCGTTCTTCTTGGGAAGTGACATATACACGTACCTAGATACGGGAGGCAGTGGGCAGCAATATGGACTGTGGAGGTAGGTACGCCCCGGCACGTATACATAAGTTATACAGGTACCTGCACGTACACATACTCGTAATGAATCTCAAGTTCTCAACGGTCGCTACCAGAGGCCTAGAAAACGAGTAGGTATTTTTGGTAGCCCAGCGGCCTAGTAGCAGTTAGACCCCTGTGACGCGCATGCGAAACGCAGTAGCGCAGTGGGGCGATCGGTCCTGCGACTCTCTTACCACTTATACCTATTATATCCCTACCTTCACCTGCATCAGCACATACACAACACAATGCAAAAGACAGTTTCCCTCACTGCCGCCCGCTAGACCGTTCCCTCCCGTTGTTTACTGGCCGTGCGCCTCTTCCAACTCTTTGTTTACATCTGATCGCATAGCCCGTGTGTATGCGCGTTCCTCTTAAAATTTCTCCCTTGTCTTGCTCCAAATTCTCAATACTCACTTGTACTGATTGTTCTACCCCCAACTTCTTTGTATCACAGGTTTTACAATACATGATACCACATTGTCTCTGGGTTACCTGCTTACAAACGACTATCGGTTTTCTCGTCTTTCCCTCTCCTCGCGCCTAACCACTCCAGCGACCAATATCACAGCATATCGGAACACAGTTGGTTGAGTTGGGACCGATTCCTCTGTATCGTCACCAGTAGCATCACCGGCTTTTCTAGTTGTCAACACCTCCATCATGGCCTTGGCGGCTGTGTATCAGCAGTTTCTTGCTGCCCCCGATGTCTCACATCTGGCGGAGACCGCAACACTGAACTATATCACTACGACGACAAGCTTCAAGGGCTCTTCCAGCATTGTTCAGCACCTCTCTAACGTGCGAAGACAAATCAACAAGAAGAAGGAGGCTATCCTCTCGCTCATTGAGGGGCAGAACGCTATTGCTGTTGAGCTGGAAACAATCCTCGAATTTGTCACCTCGGGCGCGGCTTACCTCCCTGCCCTTGACGACAATTTTGTAGCCGACCGCACCGTGCACCTCCCCATTGTGAGTTCTTTTCTCTTTGAACTTGCATTTTTGATTAGTCTACCCGTACTCGTTACTGACTTTGCGCCTCCCTCCTAGATACACCTAGTCAGCTTCGATAGTGATGGGAAGATTCTGAGCATACGCCAAAGCTGGGACCAAGGTGCTCTTCTCAGGCAGCTGGACGTCATTGGAAAATCCGGGCGTAATTGGCCGATTCGTGACGGCAAGGACCAAATCAAGATGATCGAAAGCTGCGTCAAAGCGAATCCGGACGCCGTCTCAGCTTCTTCTCAGCCGTCTACTGCTCTTCCAGACCGCTCCCGGGGCAACTCTGCCAACGCTCTCCGAGACCCCCACGCCTCACTCTCGTTGTTTGACTCGCGGGAGGAACGGGAGGAACAGCTAGCGTCCGTCATCTCTCCCCGAGGCGGGGTCCGGCCACGACAACGCGATCTCACCGAGATACTAGGCGATGAGGAAGATGTCCTCGGTTCTCCCAGCGCCGGACGTCAACGATCAGCATCCCCTAACAAAGCTATTGCGCCCCGCGGTGGGGCTCGACCGCCTCAACGGAATTTCGATGACCTCTTGGGCGAAGACCCAGTTAACGGCCACGGATCTTCAGACAACGCGATTGCCCCCAAAGCTGGTTCCAGCAAGAATTTCCAGCCGAGCCGTCTATTTGATGTGGAAAAAGATGGTGATCAGGAGGACGCCACCGAAGACAAGAGATCCCAAGGCCCCACCTACCGGCCCCATCCCAAGAAGTACAGTCATTTTGAATTCTCTGATGGTTCCGACCCCCAAGATGCTACGCGGCCAGTGGAACCGACTCCGAGAAAGGCCAAGCACGACAGCCAGTGGTCTTTTGACGATTTCGTTACCCCTGCCAAGGTCAAGCCAAACAAGACCATTCATCACCAGAATGTGAATCACTGGGATAGCGATGAGGAGACACCGAAAGTGCTGGCTCAAGGCAAAGCCCGTCGCGATGCCGAAAAGCACTTTGAGCTTGTGGACGACGGTAACTCGCCAGCCGAACGTCGCCCTGTACGGCCACGTGGCTCTACTCACAACAACGGATTGGGCCTTTACAAGAACAACCTCTACGATGAAGACGGAAAGACGCCAAGCCCGGCACAAGTGCAAAAGCCGCTCGGGGCCATCACCAACCGAAAGGACCGCGGTCGAGACTTTGATGCCCACTGGGACGTAGACGACGATGCGACGCCCAACAAGTCGGAAGACAAGCACATTGTTGGTGGTGATCGCAAGAAGGCAGTAAAAATGATGGAATCAAACTGGGCCGCCTACGATGAATCGCCAGTGCAGAAGGAAAAGGAAAATAAGCGAGAAGGCATCGCTATCGGCGGCGACGGAATGGGTGGTAATAAAGGCTCGTCCCGAAACTGGATGTTCAGCGACGAGGATGACACGCAACCCAAAAATCCAGGTCCCCAACGAAAAGCGGCTGCTGCCAAGACAGGTGGCTTCAACTGGGACTTTTAGGCGACCCCGGATGCCTCGGATGGTTCGATACGGTAAAGGAACAAGCACTTGCACACCGATGACGACGCTACCATGTCAATAACGACTCACGAATTTTTGGTCTTGACATCGCCCGCCTTCCTGTCCAGGACGGGATATGGCAGGCTTTTTCTTCTTTTTATTAGTACCATGTTCAAGTGGTTAGCCTAACCTTAGGGTTGAGGAAATTGTGATGATGAGTGTACAGAGTACGATAGGACATAAACCCTTCAATTGTATACTACTGTGTAAGTGTTTTTCACTATCAAATGGGGAAAACGATGGGGCGGTACCGTGAGCGGAAATGGAAGAAGCTTTTCTCTTCGTGTATAATAATTGACAAGTACTGAATATTACCTACATAACGTGTGCTCAGGTTCTAAGACTACTAATTTCGTCCCTATAGTAGTAATGGCTTTTTTGTTTACATGGATGCTTCGTGTTGTTCCATAGATAGTCGACTATACTAGGTGTCCCATCTTATGAGATAGTCGCCGCGTCATCGATATGTAGTGCTGGTGCGGTTACGAGTACATGAACTGTTTGGAGACGGGAAGGACAAGCTTCTTTTTTCTGGCTCCTATTTCTTGCATAGTTACGTGCACATACGAGTTAAATGACCGACCTACATATATTAAACCCAGTCGCAAGGAGAAGATACTTATGGGAGCCGAACAAGTAGATACCCGTAGTAACTTGAAGCTTTGAAGGTACAGCCTCGACTGAGCCGCCCGCTTTTTGGATACCTACTGCTTTCCACCTTGTGTAGTAACTTGTACCCAGTGTATCCTGAATTCCCTCTTTAAGATGGCTTCCTAAGGCAGTTATATATGTGCAGTTTTTTTTTTAGCAAGATCCCATGTGGATGGTGAATAATAGAGGCGAGGGAAGAGCCCTGCGAAGGTTACAGCTGATTCCTGATGGTCTGTGCTCGTATTCTATCAGGCGGTAGCTTGTAACCAACTAAGTTACTTGTTACAGTTTAGCGCCTCGATGGGCTGAGAGTTCCCCACCCTTACCAACCCCTGTGCAGGAAGGTATTATGCAGCTAACCTTAACTGCGACCGTGATTCGAGGGTCTTTGCGACAGCGAATTTGCGGCTCAATTGATATCGCTCACCACCTTCGAGAATTCTTGGCTAGTCAGCATATATTCTCAGTTGGGCCGAGCTACGTATAATTCCGTGACATATGCATCACGCCGAATTACTACACAGAGAGATTACAATACTATGCACCGAACCGGCGCCATAGCGCGGCAGCGCTCCGTCTGCCATATGTGCGAGTCGATATCCGCACAGCGCCGTCCGGTTGCAACGCCCTTGTCTACCATAAAAGATGTGTCACAGTCTTCCTACCAATCCCGACGGGCTATGAGCTTTACGAAAGCCACTCCAACATGTCGTCTGTCGCCGACCAGAACCTCGCCCGCTAAACTGCATTATGCCATTTCGAATATCCGACCAATGGCCACGAACCCGCCGAATCCCCCGCCGTCGTTTCTATTGGGCCTCCTAGGCTATCGGAAGAACGGTGTGTTGTCGTCCCCAGCTCCGTCCGAGGAGAGCGTAGGCGAGGCTCTGGAGTTTTGCGAGACGCTCGCGAGCGCGCTCACCGACGAGAATGTGCAGTTTGCTCATAGCCATTGGGAACAAGCTATAAAAGAGTTGGATTCAACCGCTTCGGCTCTCCTCTCGCTGGACGGTGAAAACGAACGTAAGATGACTCGTTGGACGAGGTCCGAGGATGCAGAAACAACCGTATCACCACCAGAATTTATGGATAAAGTCTCCAACACGGCGTATCTGGTCCTGGCTCACCCTCCCGTATCCATAACACCCAAGCTACTCAAGCAATACGTCAAAATCCAAGCCAAGCTGAAGAGGCCAGAGACTCTACCAAAAGTGTTTCAGTTGTACGCCTCTAAGCCTGTGCTGGTCAAGGACTCTGTTCCACCAAGCTACACCCGACCGAACCCAGATCGGGCTGCCAATGCTATCGAATCTGAGACAATCGAATTGGCACTGGACACGGCCATCGGTGCCAAGAATCTGGATGCCGCCGTCGGAATCATTGAAAACAGCTATGGCACTACAGCATTTGTCCGGGGCAAGCTTCTTCGTCACGGTCTGTTGCCTGCCACTGCGTTTGCGGCCACGCCTGTGGCTGCTTACGCCTTGGCGGTCAACTTCTCGGGGATACAGCAGGCAATGGATACCGCCATGGCGACAAATGTGGCGTTTGCTGGGATACTCGCATACGTCGGGTTCACAGCCTCGATTGGCATTGTCGCACTAACAACGGCAAATGACCAGATGAAGCGGGTGACGTGGGCCCCAGGCCAGCCCTTACGCAAGCGCTGGATCAGAGAGGAGGAGAGAGCGGCACTAGATAAGATAGCATGTGCGTGGGGTTTCCAAGAGCCATGGCGTCAGGGTGAGGAAGAAGGCGGTGACTGGGAGGCTCTCCGCGAGTACATTCTCCAGAAGGGGATGATGCTGGATCGCACCGAATTACTCGAGGGAATGGACTAAAAGTTGAAAAGTTGTGGTTCCCGTACCCACGAAATTACCTCAAACGGTTTAAAACGGTCTAAAAGCGGAACTATCTGAGCGTTGTCTACGAGTACGTGTAGGATAAGACTAGGTATTCTTCTTGGATTTCTTTTTTTTTGGGCGGCGGACTGAGGTCCGGTCACGCGCTAACACAATTGTCTTTTACAACCGTCTCTACCCAACCTGCCCTCCTGCCCGACGAACTGGGTAAAACCAAGATAAAGGCGGTGTTGGGAGTACGTTGCCAAGCAGAGTCAGCGCCGAAACTTAAATATGTACTGTACGTTACCATGGTTCACATTTATTGCCGCCAAGGTTTGATAACGGCATATGCTCAGCTCCGCCACAGCTGCCAAGCAAGTTAACCGGCGAGCCTCATGAATTGAACTATCTAGCGTGTGCCGATCCCTGTGTTTTCTGGCCAAGCTCGCTTGTGCACGCTGACAGGTTCTGTCTCTAGCTAGGTACATATTCCACTGCCGTGATTTGGTTGGAATTACTAGCAATTACGAGTACCACCGTTTTGGTACCTATCTATCAAGATTCGGCTCCCGTCTGGGCTCCCGACTCCTATCATTAGTAGCCGCATCTACAACTACCTAACCTACCAGCTCATGGTCATGTCAGCCGCCTTAACATTCGGCCACCATCTTGGTATCTAGCAACGCAGAGAAACGAGATGTGTATGTCTCGAGTCTGCTTCTCTTGATGTCATGGGGTACCGAAGTTCTCTCGGGCCAAGAATCCAGGTATTGGTATTGGCGTCACTCTTGAGTGACAGCGGGGTGGGACTTGTCGAACCGGCAAGATCCCTGACACAAATGTCTGGGCATATTTCCTATCCTCAGCTTATGATCCCTTTACCACGTCCTTGGGTCTTGGGCTCGAACCGAATTCGAGCCCGACATGTACCCTATTAATATCCTGTCGAAGAGCCAATCTTAAAATCAGAGATGCAGATTTGACAGATCCAGAGTCATTTTGGTTGCCTGGGCACGCACAGTTTCCTTTCATCTTGTACTTATACCTAGCTACTCTATACATGTCTGGCTGCATCCAACACTATTTGCTACATTCTCAATAAATCACGTTGCTTCTTCCTCACTCACCCCTTTCGACTCATCCAGTCCCGTCCCGTAGCCGCTTCGAATCTTGGAATCTTGGTATCTACTGATTCCAGGAAAAGCCCAAGATGGGTGGCCAGTTCACGCCAGTCGACCCGGCGCGGTGTCCCCATTACGCCGGATTCGCTTCTCACTTGGATAGAACTCATTTCGACGCTCTGTACTGGACATTATTCTTCCTTGTGATCTTGGCCTTGTTCAGTGCCTCGTGGGTATTCCAATGGTACGTCAAATCTATATCAGGAGCCATCCATGGGCTACCAAAGCTTAGCTAACTTCGTTTTCTTTTCTTTCGCGTCTCAGGACTATGAAATATCGTGACTGCGCGACATTCACAGTGGAAAAGTTCAGAAAGAGACTTCTAACATCATTAATATGTACTCTCGGCATTTTCTTAGTCGCAGCCGTCATGATCGTGATGGAGGTGTACGCTTTACTTGCTCTGCAGTTCTGCGACGGGGAGGATCTCATGTCGCTTTACTGGGCCACGTGGACCATGCTCCAGCTTGGGTCCGAGATTGCCATATTAGGCGTCAGTCTGGCATTGTGGCATCATCTACAGGATATGGAACATCCGTGAGTCTTCTTCCTTTTCCCCTGTCTCCGGTGTCTTTACGCACTTACTTACCCGCCATTCCCCTTCCCCCAGTCTCTGGGCCCTTGCTCTAGGTACGCCTGTCCTAGTCGTGGCTGGCTTTGGACATGTCCTCTGGTTAGTAATCCGCCGGTTCTACCTCCGCTTCAAGGGCGGACGCAAAGCGAGGTGTTATACTTGTAGCAAGGAGGCTTGTGTCGAAAGTCGGGATATCTCTTCTTCAAGGTAAGCAAAGCATAATATGTGACCTGTCCTGTCTCGAAGAAAGGAACAAAATGCTGACAGGTGACAATAAAAAAGATGTAGTACAAGCGTCGAGAAAACCCAAGAAGAAGAAGACGAAGAACAACAACAACAAGAAAAGTTGTACGAATTCGAGACGGGACGAACCATGTATCTGGCCATGGACACCGGAAACGACGAACGAGTCCGTCAGTGGCCTTGTTTCATGTACATGGCTGATGGGAAAGCCGTTGTAAGAGTTACGACTGTGTCGGGTCCGGGTCCGTCGATGACGAGACAGGAGTCTTCTGAAACGCTCTCTGGATAAAAAGGGACCAAAAGAAAGATGACGCGGCCAACGACGGCTCCGTTTCCCTTCTACAGGACGTCCGGTTTCCCTAAAAGACGGGGTGGAAGAAAGCCTTCAACGAAGGGGGAAATACTACTTTTGGGTATGTATATCTCCTAATCATTCTCCTGAATAAGTAGGGCACGGTGTTGATCTAACTAGGTCTCCTGATTTAGGTTGGTCATGATGAGACCAAGACTTGTATGCCGAAATTCATGGGGCTCTAGCACAGGACTTAGGTGGATAGTTGGTTAGGGGTAGGGAAAATGGCGGGCAGGAAAGGGGAAAACTATTTATTCTTTCTTCTTTGGTCTGGTGAGAGTACTGGGTATCTACAGGTTTCTCTTCGGGATAAGGCGCATTTATTGGAATTTTTGCTTTAGGACGGAACCTCATAGCGGAGATGGATATATACCCTACATGTAGGCTTCAGGGCCAAAGCGAGTGGGTTTGATTTTGGATGGCGGGAGGCGTTTAGGAAAGATAGTCACTCTTGCTCCTACTTTATATCTAACCTAATATTCCAAATAACATCTTAACTCGACTTTCTAAGTATAATAATCTCACGTACGTATACCTTTTCATCTATTCATCATTATACACGTACACACAAATTGATCGATATTGACTTCTCCTACTTGTATAGTACGTCAGATAATAAATGACATGTATCCTCCTCTATCACATCTTAAGCGCTCTTCTCATCACACCCCTCCCACTTGCAATGCAAGTACTTTTGTCCAGTCTGATACATCACACACGTACTATTAAAGGCCAAGGAACGCCAATAAGCACCAAGCAAAAATGTCTAAAGTGCCGTGCCGTCTTATGTATATCCTTTTCTTGGCCAGACAAAAAAACGCCGTCTTACGAGTACATGGACATAAGGGTACCGATCTACATACCTACGTGTTTCATGTGCGTGTAGGTCTTTTCTTTCTTCCTTCTTCTTCCTCTCCTTCTTTCTTCATCACACACACTCTCTCTCTCTCTCTCTCTGTTACACGTAAATTTAACATTACGAGTACCTACCTCCTTCGTAGGTCAGTGAACTATTCTAGATACTTACCTAATCCGTACCTACCAAGAACCGACCTAAACTACAAACAGTTCCAGATCCCTACCCGGCCAAGACTTACCGGGGAGCCGGATAAGCTAAGCTAAGCGGCCCGCTTATATAAATAAGAAAAAGAAAAAAAGCCAAGTCTAGAAACCTGTCATGTGCTTACATAGGTACTCGTAGTACAAAACGAAATGTCTTTGCAAAGAAATGAACGTTGTTGAACACGTGCTAACCTTAGGTACCTACCTGACGTTACCATCCTTTCCCCCCCTTTCCCCAATGTTTATGCAGAAGAGGACTTGTAGTTACATATTTCCCGTTGTACCTAGTTCCTGTCTCTTTCAACTTTCCATCCACCCCTCACACTGTCACTACCTAACTTACCTTACTCACCTGTCTAAACTTCACATTGAGCACTCCTACACATTAGACATACCTTAGCTGCTAGGAAGCACTATAAACACCAATTCCAGCCCCGTCTCCCAACATTCGGTCAGTCAGTCAGTCAACCAATCAAATTGCATGGTTTCACAAACGGTTGTATAGTATAGTGGTTAGTACGGCTCGTTGTGGTCAACGAGGAATACCGAGCAGACTCAGGTTCGATTCCTGATACAGCCATACAAATTCTCTTTTTTTGTTGTTTTGTTTATTTTATCAGATTTGACTTTATCACTACAGACTGTGATTTCTTTTATTACTGTAACGGTCTTACCTAATCCGGGGCCGGAATGGTATTACATACGAGAAGTGAAGTCGTCCGGGCCTTTGTATTTGCTTACAAGGGGGAAAATGTCAAGCTGTGTCTTATATTGAGTCACCGTCTTGATTTTCGGTTTTGTCTCGTGTTCCCTTTTTTTTCTTCCCATTGGGAACTCTTACCCTGTAGATTTCATGCTTTGGGGGATGCAAGTAGATATATGTGATTAGTCGCATCCCATGTATTTTTTGAATCATTCACGTTACTGCCGAGGCAAAGATACAATCATCCGTTTTGACGTTAGGGCCTTGCTTAACTTGGAAGAGAATTATACGCGTAGAGTGTAAATCCAAACCAACAAGATATCTTCAACATGAAAACCGAGGTCTGTCCCGGCCTGCCTTTTCACGCCACGCGATTGGGACGGGAGCACACCACAGAAATTCGTCATATCCTGATGACGACGCGAAAGGACTTTCGTTTTATAAGAACCTTTATTTTATTTTATTTTACTTTCAATTCATGCACTGCTCTGCTTGCTATACCCTTCCAGCTCGGCCGACTTGCAATATCTCTCCGGTCCGCTGCTCATCGCTTCGTAGGACCGGCCAGCTCGCGCCGTCCGCCTTATACAGGCTGACCTCGAGCTTGGTTCCGAGGACTTTAAAGGTGGACTTCTCCGCGTCAATGGTGCCGAAGAGGGGTACGGATGTTCGGTAACGCTTGGGCGCTGGCTCGTTTGTAGGCAGGTCGAGATCTAGCGTCCTCGAGTCGAATTTCACCTTGGCTCTTGCCGGGTCTATCTTTTTGAGGAAAAACGAAACAATGACGGTCGTCGGTGTTTGGTAGAAATCGTGACGCACAGTCTCCAGCAGCTCTTCACCATCGTCGGCAGCTTCCCCGCCCTTCTTCTTCTTGTCCTGTCCTGAGCCAACGAATAAGTGACGTGGCGACGTCTTGCAGCCCTCTATCTTCATGAACTGGTCAAACTCCAACACGCGCCGCTTGCAGCAGCTGTAGCCCTTGCTACCCTCGTGGAATATGGGCGCGCCCGGGTGATGCACGCATTGCTCGTTGTCAGATCGCGTCTGCCCCTTCTTATACGTGGCACCGCAGCCTTTCCGCCTGCATAACTTGCCGTCGGGAATTTCGAGCGAGGGCTCGTCGTCCTCGGACTCTGGCGGCGGCGGCGGCGCTGTCGGCGCAGGCTGCGGGGCAAGAGGGGCAACGGGGGCACGGGTAGGTGCTGCGGCGGCAGCGGCCGAGACAGCTTCGGCTAGCTTATCGGATAGTGACTGATTGGTTGGCTGTTCTTTCTTTTCGATCTCGGGCGGGAAGTCGGTGGTGCTGTGTGTGCCCTCTGTGCAAGGGGGGATCTCCAGGAACTCGTCGAACGTCAACACACGAGGTTTGCAGCATTTCCAGCCTACCCAGGTGACTCGGAAGTCAGCCACGTGTTTTGTTCACCATGAGTCTGCGTGCGGGACACATGAACATAACTCGAAAAAGTGCTAGCTCAGACTGGTTCCTCACCTTTCTGCCCCTCATGGAAAACGGGCGGGCCAGGATGGTACTTGCAGACCTCATTTGGGTCCGTGAATTCCTTGCCGCACCCTTTATGTACACATGTCTGAGCCATGGCTATGCGATTTCCTGAAAATTGGTGATGTTGGTTGGTATTGTTTGCTTTCTGGGGGATGTCTAGAACGGGTGGGATGGCGGGGTTCTGTTAGCTTTGTAGATCAAGGTCGAGGCGTACCACGATAGGTACACGTACCCAGTCGTACCTGTAATGATCTCCGTATCGTCGTCAAACCTCCCGAAATCTTGTCTTGCCCTATCAAAATAAAGGAGGAGCTGCAGGGGACTAACATACAGGTATATATTCCACGCGGGATGGAAGAACAAATAGGTCAACTTTGAAAGTCGTGTTAGGTCTCGATACTGTCAAGTTACCAAACATTTCCACCGCTTACCTGTTTTGGCAACTTTTCTTGAGAAGGGCGGGAGCTATGACGCAAATGCCTTCATATGAAGTACTTGGGTACCTAGCTCCAAATAAGACCCTTGCACTATTTACTTTGGGTGTTTCCATATACTAAGTTAGCCTAGTCCATTGCAGTTAAATACGTGTAGGTACTCATTGTGCCCGAGATGGGATAAGCGCGACCAAAATAGTTTAACCTAGGTTGTCAAAGCCCCCGAAATTATGTAAAGAGCTCTAGCAAATGAAACTACCTCTCAAAGTCGGTATAATTCAGGATTCAGTTGATACGTGTAAGAAGTCGCGTGTCTTATACCTTATACATCAAAGACCAATAGAGAAAAGAATATAAAAATGCGCTCAACCATTCGACTCTTACAACAAGCACAAGCCTGCAGAATCACCCTCTTTACAAGGGAGAATTGCGGTCTCTGCTCCGACGCTCGGTCCATCTTGTCCGACGTCTGGGACTCGCGACCTTTTGAATATAAAGAAGTCGATATTGTCAAGTCCGAGACGGGTCCACAATGGCGTGATCTCTACGATTTTGATGTTCCCGTGGTAAGCAAAAGGTTACAGGCTTCATTCATGATGAAAATACTGATTTACCCAAAAAAAAAGATCCATATCAGTAAATCATCTGCTCCTGAAGAGAGGCCGCAGACCGTGTCAGAAGCTGTGCGACTGATGCATCGGTTCACCCCTGATCAGGTCAAGGCTAAGATGGACGAGGTCGAGGACAAGAAGCAGGCGTGAACCTTTAAAAAAGTAAATTTGGATACCAAGTCTCTACCTAATACCTCCCCCCAGCCTTCGGCGCCTCTTGTCCATGAGCCGTAGCAATCGCTTTCTCCAACGTACTCTGCAGAAGCGTAGTATCGAGCGCAGCATTAATCATATGAAAGCCCTTGTCGGCATATTTCCTCGCCTGGTCAGCACTACTGGCGAAGAAACCGGCCTTCTTCCCGGCCTTGTTCGTAGCGGCCAGGACTCTATCGACAGCCTGTTCGAGCTCGGGCCTCATGACGCCGTCGAGGATGGGATAGCCGATGTTATTCCCCAGATCGAAAGGGCCGACGAACAAGACGTCGATGCCGGGAACGGCGGCGATCTCGTCTACGGCGTCCAGGGCCTCCTGCGTCTCGATCTGCACGATTGTGAGGAGCGACTCGTTGGCTCGCTGTAGATATTCCGTCATGGTCGGGATGGGACTGAAGCGCTCCATTGCAAAGGGCGAGCCTAGGCCGCGCTGGCCTTGGGGTGGGAATTTGGCTGCTGCTACGATCTTTTTGGCTTCCTCCGCCGAGCGCAGGAGGGGAATTAGGACCTGCCCATCTTGAAGTTAGAATTCGTTTTTAAGAAAAGATTTCACCAAAAGACAACTTTCTATTGTTTTGTTGTCTCAACTCACTCCATGTGCTCCCGCATCAAGTGCCCCTACAAGTGACCAGTTAGTAAAAAGACCCATTATACCAAAAGTCAACCATCCATTATAAAACCACTCGCGTATATATATAAAAAAAAAACCGGAAGCACCAACGTTTAATCATCCACCCTTGCATATCCGGCAACCTCACAATCGGACTAACACCACAACTCGCAATAGCCGGCACAGCCTCATGCATAGCGGCATCATCGATATTGCCGTGTTCGCAATCAACCAGCACCCAATCGACGCCCGGCGTCCGAGCCAACACCCTCGATACATTGCCGCCGGGCAGAGTCTGCCATACGCCCATGCTGGCCCTCTCGTTTTTGGCGAGGGCCGTTTTCAACGTACATCCTTGTAGCATGTTTCTTTTCGGTTGACGGATGCTCAAAGAAGATTGTCTTCGGAGGGGGAAGCAGTTGTTACTAATATTTGAAATCCGACGGAGGAAAAACTGCATTCGCTCTTTAATATTAAGACTATATGCTAAACACCGGTAGGGAAACCTCGGCCAGAACAGCTGTGTGGGGTTTGGAGTTCTTCGGGAACGGGTACGTGTAATATGTACAACAATGTCTATAGGCCGGCGTATACATACGTGATACAGGCTACCGTTACCCCGGATCGTGCGGGGTACTTACCCCGACTACCGGGACGCTTCATTTAGCCACCTCCAACTTCTAGATAGATGCGCATTGATTTTTCTTGTATTGAGGTGGTACTGGGTTTTGCAGGCCTAAGAAAAATCGTTTCAACTTATTATGCTGTGGGCGTGTATCTGTAATCTAGCAGTCCGTAATTAATGTATGAGACGAGCCGCTTTCAAGGCCAAATCGCACTTTTCGCCAAAGGTAGCAAGTCCAACAGAGGCATCTGTCGTGGCGGCCTTGTATATAAAACCGTTGAGATATATGGGTGGGACTTTGTTAAGCACAGGACTAGCCTGTGTCCTGGCTATTTTTTCTTTATAAGATATCTTGCGGCCAAACCCTGTCTAGCAAGGCCATTTCTCGCCCCTGGAGGGTTTTCTAGGAACTTATAGTATGGTCGCTGTCTATGGTTATCTAAGATATCGCCCCGATTGGATGGCTATCAGAGCAAATACCTCCGTGGGGGAATGAAGTGTTCCGTGCCGCGCTATCTCTAAGTATATGATCCGTGGACAATGGTTCCGCGGTTGTTTTGATAGCATGTTGTATCCGTGTAACTGCCCTCGTGTAAGACGACCGATGAATGAGGAACTGGCCTTGCCTTAATGGCATTTTAGACAATGAACCCTTAAAAGGCATAGTTCGTATCATACCGCTCGTTTATACCACCATGCTTCAAAGGGAAGCGGCCTTAGTAGTCGGATGATTTCTGTCGATAGTAACGCCTCAGATGTGAGTGTAAAGCATTTCTAACCGCGCCAGACAGGTGGCCGACACAGCCGATTGAACCAAATATAAATACAGCGATCAGTCAACCGGCAATATTTCCAACCCTTCGGGGAGTAATACTGTAGCATTCTTGTTAGCGAATGAACTAGAAGCTTATGAGAGCACCCAAGACCCCCCCCGGTAGTTTGTTACACATAACGACACTCACGAGTCTCAAACATGTGGCGATTAGACGGAAAATGAGACGGTACACGAATGACTTACTATCCCTTATCATGCCCTCTTGTTCCACAATATATTGGTGAGCAGGCTCTAGATCCGCCGTGGCACTGTTCATCTGTGGCATAGACGAGAACATATCACTAAGCAGCTCGATATGGCTAGTAGTAAAGCCGCCGCCACCGCCGCCGCTCTGGTTAGAGTGAGCAGCCCAATCCGCTCCCCAGACTTGTGGCGGGATAATAATGTCGTCGTGTAGCGCAATACGCAACGGCCACTGCAAGCGAGGCCACCACTCTTCATCATCGGGGTCGAATAAGGAGACTATGCCCATAATCTCGCGTCGAGCTACCCCTTTAAGCCACCAGACATCGCCAAGACATTTGAGCAGAGCAAAATAGCTGGCAAGGATAGCAAGAGCGCGAGGCCGTCGAGCTTCCAATAGCTCGACAAACCGACGGGACACGGTGGCCATGAAAACAAGGGGCGCACCGGTGTATGGAATTTTATGCGCCCAATCGAGAACGGCTATGGCATGCTGGTATGCCATCCGAGTCGCCATATGAGTGGACGGATCGGGTTCGAGCTTGGCGATCTCATCATCTACACCTACGATGAGATCACGGAAGAAGGTCGGGTCCCCCGAGAGATTCAGGTTCAGTGCGGGCTGTGATTCTATGATGGGGATGACAATGCTGCTGAAACAAAGGAACTGCCAGCTCGCAGCAACAACGGCTTTCACTCCCTGGAAAGAGTGGAACCACGATAGCGGGAGCGAATATCCGCCGGTACGGTCATTGATATCGTCTCGTGCAAATATTCGAGAGGCCGTGGATTGGAAGGCGATCAGAGCAGCCGTCAGAAACAACGCATCGGCGTTATTCTCGTTGACACCCTTGCTAAGACAAGCGCCGTACTCGGAGCATGCGGATGCCATGTAAGAGTGGCTCGCACGTATTAACTCTCGATCGTGAGGGGAGCTAGAGCGAAGATGGAGCGCAGATACGGCTAATAAAGTGTCTGCGAGATAACCGGCACTCGAAAAGGCGAGCTCCGGAACTGTCACACGCCATATCCTCTCCAGCACCGGCGAATTGACGGACAAGGTTTTACAGGTCGTGGTGGTAAAGTTGTGAAGCAATTTGAGCTCCAACATGCGGTTTCTCTTAGACGTCGTTGAGGACAAAGGAGGGGGGTCGGGAGTTTTGTATAGCGGCGCGGGCGTGCCCTCGCTCGGGGCTACTGCGGCGGGTTTGGTGGCATCGACACCGTTCGTCGGACTGTCGTCGTAGGTCACGGACGAGGCTACTGACACTGATACGGATGGGGACGCAGATGCTGTGCGCGGTGCGTCGGCCGCAGCGGGGGCGGTAGTCTTGCGTAAAGTAGAAGTGGAGGTGGTAGAGGAAGGCGCCGGCGTGTGTTGATCCCTTATGTTGGGATGTTCAAAGTCGCATGAGACACCATGTTTGGAGCAGTTCCCGCATCTCGGATGGACTTCGTCGCATTTGATTTTTCTAACCTTGCATCGCCTGCAGCCTACACATGGAAAATGTCAAAAAAGTCAGGCCCGTCACGAACGCGCGGGCTTACGGCGTACCGGCTCTTGATTTCTTATGAGATCTTCTTGGAGGCATGGTGTTGAACTATAACTCGGCCGAGAGGGCCTCAAAAGACTCTAAGCCGCAAAATTCAATTGGTTGTAAACAAAATCATAACGGCAGATTTTGTCTATCGGCGTCTATCGGTACAGGGACAACGCGTGATGGTGAAGAAGTTGAAGATGATATCGACTCTTTCTCCGGGCATTGATCCATTGTCAGCCTCCCTAGACCAGGTACATCGGGTTGTAGTCCCGGCGTCATAGTACGTAGGGTCGAATGAGTGAAAGAAACAACAAGGCAGCTAAAGAAAGACAAGGGACAAGATACTTCTACTCGTACCTAGATTGGTACGAGTAGGTAGACTAGTAAGAACGTGTACACAGGGTAGCTCCAGACGAGCACAAAAAGGTGACGGGCACGACGGGCTGCGCGGCATGATGGGGGGTGGGGGGTTGCGCTTTGGGCCCTGCGGCATGGATTGGTGTTTCGGTGTGGGGCAACAAATGGACTCGCCCAGAGGCGGTGCAGTACGCAAAGTGATCCGATACGCCATGACGTCCCGACAAGGCAAGATTGTTTAAGAGATTGACCAATTAAAAGCGCAATAGTTTTTTCTGACTTCCTTATCGAATGGATGGGTACGGTACCCCTGAGTAACCTCTTGAAATGTGGTACTTCGGCTTTAAGAGGAGACTCAGGGCAGGACACAAGAGTATACCTATGACAAAATTCGGAACGGAATACATTTCAAGGTCCTTCAACATCTCAAAAGTAGTTCAAGGCGCTTTGAATGTGTCTTCTCATGGTTGAGCAGTGTTGAGGAATTCCTCTTCTTACCAGGGGTACGTAGCCGATGCCACTAGGACATATGCAGAATGAAGCCAAGTCTAACCGCCTTCTGCTAAACCTGCGCCTGCCCTGTCGCGCCTTAATAATACGAATACGAGAGATCGAATAAGGACGGTTCTTGTGCCTGCTGTGCCTGCCTTTGTACTATCTACTCGTATCTATCCAGACTCAACTCGAACCGTCCCTCATCTTATCACCAGGCAACCAGCAACGAAATTCTGACAGAATGCAGGGTACTTGAGATCTGCTGACAATTAACTCTCCTCTTCTTCATGAAATAGGTATTAGGCGTCATACGCAGCTTCGCCTCTCGGGATTCCTGTCTTAGCTAGCCCCCCTGAGGGCCGGCGACAGAGTTTGAAAGAGAATGTCACGCCTCATCATAGAACTCGTCATTCGTTTACGCATTCGAGTGGAAATGACAGTAGGTAACACCTTAACTATATTTCATGGTTTCGAAACACTTTCTTCGCGAGGCCAACGAATTCCTGATATAGGTATGCTATGCCACATTATTAGGTACTTTGAGCCTAAACGGGAATAAGAGCAACAAACAGACATTGCAGCCGAGACTTCGACGAACCGGAGATGAATTGACTTAAAGATATGAGCCAAAACAATGTCATTTTTTCTAAAGGCAAGGCCATAAAGCGCCCAACTCGGCCATTTCATTACTTCATCCCTCAGAAGAGCAACAGGACGACGAACAAGTTTGTCATTTTAACATTTCAACACCGGCGCCCATTCCCTGGCGTAACATGACATTTAAATTGGTACCTTGCAATGTTGCTTGCTCCAATTACACTTCAAGGATGAAGGGATAGGGGTTTTCCCCTATACATCCTTTTCCTATACGCGAATGATATAAATGTAACAAATGATCTCCGAGATTATACAAATGCCAGCCAATATACCCAACCCATTTCAACGCTTTTAAGTAAGGACAAGGTAAACTTAGTTACACAAGATCTAAACGCTTATTTTTTTAGATCGTTATCCACGACGTCGGTTAGGATGGCCTCGCCGCGCTTGCCAGCAATCACACGAGCCCGTTTCAGCTTGCGCGTGTCGCTTTCCGTCTGCCTAGTCACCCACCAAGTGATGATGGTCAGGATGGCGCATGCACCTACGAGACCAGAGGCAACACCAAAGGGTATGGTATAATGAGGCGCATAAACGCTCCGGAATACTATTTTTTGGCGTGTTGGTCAGAAACTGTTCTTCTATATACCCGCATTCTGATGGGACGACGAAACATTTTGATATATGTGAAGAAGACAAGGCAAGCAAGACTCTTTATGAGTATGGGTATGGGAAAGAAGAATAAGACGTACTTTGAGGTCCAATAGCACCACCGATCTGGCCATAACTGTTCACAAACCCTATCGAGAAAGCGGAACCGGTGGCGCGGCTGGTAGTCTGCACGCGCCACGGCCACATCATCGGATACCACGCGGCCGTGACAGCATTGCCGATCAAGGTGGCCGCATACACACCACCGTTATTCGGGTATACCACCAGCACGGCATAACACACAATGATGATTAAGAGGAAAGAGAGCGGGTACAACGGCCGCGGCAATCGTCCGTTGTCCGCGAAGTAACCTGTCACGCCGATAACGAGCAGACCGACAACCGAGATGGGCAGGTTCAGAAGCTGGGCTTGGGCAATAGTGCTGCATGAATCCTCCCCTGTTAGCAATGTCACGGGGAATAGAGGCGGAAAATGTCTCCTCCGATAGGAATGATGCTTGGCCTGGGATAGGATAGGAACCAAAGGGGAGTGCTTACGTAAATCCCAGATTGGCAATGACGGTGGGCTGGTAGAAGCGCACACCGGACGTGCCGACGGTAAAGAATGCCCAGATGAGTGTGAAGAGCCACAGCCGTTTGTCCTTTAGTGCTTCCCAGATCTCCTTGACGTCAAAGTTCTCTTCTGATGCTCTGGGGGCATTTGGCGGTAAGCGGGCTTGGACGAAGGCCTTCTCCTTGTCGCTCAACCATGATGCGGTCTCGGGAACTGATTAACCGTGTTAATAGCGCCTAATGGTATGAAAGGGAGCAAGATGAATGCCTTACAGTCCGGCAGGCAAAACCAGATGACAACACCGGCGACAATGGTAGCTAGAGCTTCGGCGAGGAAGAGCCTATCGATCGACATTATTAACCGTCTGAGAAGCTTATCAGGGATCTGGGAATATGTCTGCGTACCACTGCCAGCCTGAAAGTCCACCCTTTCCGCTAGTATGGTCGAAAGCGAAGGCCAACAACCCGCTAAATATGCCTGAGAGGTTGCCGCAAATGTCTGTTGAGCCGCATCAGCGACGGGCCCGCTAGGCTAGGGATTGTGGTTATGACTCACAGAAATACAACAGACGAAGAGACATCTCATCTGGTCTATACCAGTATGTCATCTGCAAGATGACGCCCGGAAACATACCTAGGGGGTCATGTCAGACTTCTCTCATACACTTTGTTTCCCGGGAACGTGGGCAAACCAACCAGCTTCGGCCAAACCTAAAAAGAACCGTGCAGCATAGAGACCTTCCTTGTTCGTGACAGCGGTGTGAAGCGCTAACACAATTCCCCATCCGATCATAATCCTCGACAGCCATTTGGAGGGGCTGAATCTTTTGAGCAGTAAATTTGACGGAGCTTCGCCGATGATGTAGGGAATCTGAAATCGTTGACCGAGTATTAGCGGGATTAAAACTTTCTCAGGTAAGTCCTGACGAGATAATAGGGGGGGGCGGGAGGAACTCACATAGTATAACACGGCAACGAGCGCATACTGGTCTGATGTCAAGTTGAGCTGGGTCATGATATTCCGTGGAGTACCCAAATTCATGATTCGGGCATTCGAGACCTGTTGCGAATAGCATCAGCGAGGGACTGTCCCGCGGAAGACGGCGGACGGGGCAGGAGAAAAGAAGGGCTTACGTTGTCGACATCCAAGTTCTTGAACAGGAACATAATAGAGCACAGGGGCATGAGATGCCAGTCGATGCGGCGGATCAACTTCTTCTCCTCCTCGGCTGTGAGAGCTGTGCGGGCTCGCATGCGCTCAGCATCAAACCCTTCGATCGAGACGTCGCTCGATATCTCTGCCACGTCGTCACCGCGAGCTGCGCGGTAGATGCCATCTCCGGCACTTGAGCTGTCCGAGTCTGCCACAATGGACTTGGCTTTTATGTCGGCCGTTTCCTTCGGAACAGCCATGATGTTTATTTGGCGTTTGTTGGTACCCGAATGAAAGCTGATTTATTTCTGCACACGCAAATACACTTTATCGGATCATAGCCAGCTGGGGAAAGGGTTCAAATATAAGTTGGTCAAAGGCTATGTATCTCTACGGAACGGCAATAGTTATTATCACAGGTAAGTATGATAAGTCAGATACGCCATCATCGAAGTTAAGAAAATTACTTCCGAGGATCAATAGTAGCAAGACCATGGATACCACCATAATTCACGAAAAGCACGACAGAATACCAAAACCCGAGTCTACGGAACAAGCTAGACCATGGCCAACAGGGGCCAGGTCCTTGGGGTTGTTTTTCCAGCATGCGAGGATCGCTTCCAGATATCGAAACCTATCAGATGCCGCGCGAGGGAACATGGATGAGGACCTGGTAAGCAAGGAAGTAGACTACCGAAAAAGTTGCTATTTTCAAAACGGACTTATGCATGGGGGAGATTATCAACGGTGAAGACCAGATAAACCCCGAAAGACAGGTTAGACGTGCGACGTTCAAGTTGTGTAGCTCGTTTCCATCAGTGATAGGCGAATCAATTCGTGTCGCAACCCTCATTCGTCATACGCTAGAGGATTGCGAATATCGCCCAGACATTTCAAGTTGGGAATCGCTTAATGCTGCATCCACTGTCCACACTGCATGCCCCTCATCACGCCATCGTCGATAGCGGCTCCCTGGTCTGTCGTCGTTTAACCACATGCAGGGGAGAGTTGGGGAATGGGGGGGATGAATACATAATATGAATATTAATGAGACATGGGACATGGGACGACCGACGTCGTTGGGGATTTAGATATATAAAAGATATATAATCCAACGCAGAGATAAATACGAGCGAGCGAGTGAGCGATAACTCACCAAGGAAAAGATATACATATCATTTTCATCTCATCCCATCCCATCCCATCCCATCTTTACAACTTTGACATATTAAAAGATCATCATCATGGCTGCCGCTGCAGTGAGCGCTCCCCAAGCAGCAGATACTGCGCTGCCGACTTACAAACAAGTCCCCGAAACCAAATACGAGCGTAAGTTCATCAAGACATCTTTGCAAGACGCTTCTTTTCATAGAAACTCTTGTTTCATTGATAATAGTAGCTGGCAATAGCTAATATACCTGTCTAGTTGAATGGGCCGACCTCGTCACACTCGATCTATCCCAATTCGATCAACCAGGGGGCAAGGAAAAACTAGCAGCCCAACTCTTTGAAGCCATTCAGAAAATTGGTAAATAATATTTTTTTCTTCTTTTTTTTCGTCGTCTACCTACCTACCCTACCTCGCACTAACACGCTGGAAAAAAAGGCTTCTTCTACATCATCAACTTCGGCCTCACCCAAGAACAAGTAGACGAGCAATTCGCCCTAGGAAAACAAGTCTTCGAGCTCCCCGTCGAAGAAAAGCTCCGATACCGCGCCGATCTCGAAAACGGGGGATATAACGGGTACAAACCCTTGGGACTTCGCGAGATCCGACCAGGAATCTTCGACAATACAGAAATCTACAACATCCCCAAATTCATCCCGGAGCTGGAGAGGCCGCATCCGGAGGTAATCACGCGGAATAGGGACACTATCGAGCATTTCGCTAGACATATCCATGACGAGGTCGTGGGGAAACTTTTGGTCTTGTTTGCTATTTTGCTGGAATTGCCAGAGGATTACTTCCTCCAGAGACATCGGTATGAGGTTCGGAGTGATTGTCATTTGAGGTATATGAAGTATCATCGGAGGACTGCGGAGCAGAATGAGGTATGTATTTACTTTCCCTCTCACCTTTCCTTTACCTTTACCTTTTTTCCGTTGGAACTGACAATGCCCCCAGGCACTAGAAAACATATGGGTAAAAGGGCACACAGATTTCGGATCCCTAACCCTGCTCTTCCGCCAACCCGTCGCGGCATTGCAAGTGCGGACGCCGGAAGAGGAGTGGAAATGGGTGAAGCCGCATCCGGGCAGCATAACCGTCAACCTGGCCGATTCTCTCGAGTTCCTGACCAACGGGTTCCTGAAGAGCAGTATCCATCGCGTCGTGGCGCCGCCTCCGGACCAGGCCGAGCTGGATAGACTTGGCGTGTTGTATTTCGTGCGGCCCGAAGACCAGCTGGAGCTCAGGCCTGTTGTTAGTAATGTGCTCGAGAGACTGGGGTATACTAGTGAGGGGTCGGATAATGGTGCGGTTGGTATCACGGCTGGGGAATGGGTCAAGGCGAGAGTGGCTAAGGGGGTGGCGAGGAGTAAGGCTAGAAGTGAGGTCAAGGAGGAGGAGATTCTGGGGGGGAAGGTGACCAAGTATTATGATTAAAACCTTTTTGTGTTGTTCAAGAAGCGAAAAAAAAAGGAGCAAAAATTGAAGAATTTGTATTTATTCTAGTTGGAACTGTTCAGTTACTTATGCGAGATGTCCGTCGAGAAACGGTCGGCAGTTTGTTAAAATTTGTCTTCATCGATATCTCAAAGAGTCACCATAAAAGGGGCATCACGAAGTTAGATGTTCCATCCACTTGATACAACCTATGCAAGACCAAGCCCAAGATACCTGTAATGTCCTATCTACACGTAATAAACCGACTATCTTTTGTAGAACTCGTCAAAGCGATCGATATCGAAGCTAGCCCATCAAGACGCCGGGAATAATGAAAAGTACCCAAGCTTATACCTATCCACTCCGAGAAAGTGCAAACCTGTTAATGTACACGCTTACTCAACACTGGCGTAAGATAGGTTACCTACCTACCTTACCTTATGTATCCCAATCTCGACTTCAAACCCATATTCTTGACATCCCCGCATGCTTGCTTGGTAATCCATCCAATTACTTTACCTACCTACCTAGCCCCCCGAATCCCGATTCCGGCGTTGTACATGACATCTTTTTAAACGAAACAAGATTATATAGCGCCATATAGGAGGAAGAAACGCTAAGTAAGCGATAGTGTGACTATTATACCATACACGTGGGAATTGCGTGCTTTAAGATGCTAAACCCTAAATATGCAAACTACCGTAGCAAAAAAATGTAAGAGGCAACATGGCTTATTAAGCTTATATAAATAGGGCAAGACTTATTAATTAAACAAGACTTGTTAATTAAACAAAACTTATTAGTTAAACAAGACTTATTAAGCGTAAAGGTACCTCCTTATATAAATTTGTATAAAAAAGTACATTCTTTATTAAATTTATATAAAAAGCCGTTTATTATTATTATAACATATTAATATATTAATTAAAGTCTTTATAATAAAGCTTTTATTAACTATTATAAGCTACTTAAGCTTGCTACTATATACAAAAAAGGCATTTATTGCTTTAAAACCTTATAGTTAGCTATAAGCTATTAATAAAATTTTATATAAAAAATTTGCTAGCTTATTAATTTATTAAATATTATAAGTTAATAAAATAATCTTACTATGCTTTTATATAATTATTGCTATATATTTAAAGTTAATATATTAACAAGCTTAAAGCTATTTAAAATAGCAAAAGTATTTATTTTTTATAAGTACTAAAGTATAAGCTATAAAAGCACCTTAAAAAATGCTTAGCAAAGTATTAAAACTTTAATATAATTATTAAAGTATAAAATTATGCTAATAAACTATTATAAAAGCTAGCTAAGTTAAAAATAAAAAATAAAGTGCTAGCAAGTTTAAATAAAGTATAAAAACTAATAATATGCTATATAGTAATACGTAATATGCTTAGCTGCTTGCTTAAAAAAGCTTTTTATTTTACTATTATTATTAAAGCTATATTTAGTAGCATTATTATAGCTATTATTTATAAGCATATTAGTTTTAAGTCTAGTTATTTTTATATACTAATTATTAGCAATATTAAAAAAATCTAGGTTAAAATTATTAATACTATTGCTAAGTTAAAAGTATATATTATTATTATTATTAAAGTTATTATTATTATAAAAATAATTATTATTATAAATAAGCTTTAAAATAAAAACGTTATTATAGTAGGCTTTATTATACTTAAAAGTACGTTTACTAAAATAGCTTAGTATATTTTACTTTTTAGCTAATTAAGAAATATATTTTGCAAATTTTTATTATTTTATAAATTATTGCTAATTAAATTAAAAAATAGTTTTAGTTTAAAACTGCTAGCTACGCTAAAAATAACTATATTAAGTTTAAAAGTAAAACTAAAATTAAGCTTGCTATAAACGCTAAGCTTAAAACTAGCTATAAAAATATAGCAGCTTAATAATAAAAAATAGCACTATAAAAGTAGCAAAGCGCGTAGTAGTTTTAATTGCTATAAGTATAGTACTAAGTATACTAAATAAAGTAAAAAGCCTTAATAAGCAACTTTAAAAAACTTAAAAAAAGCAAAATAAGCTTAGTTAAGTTAGTTTTAAGTTAAGCAAACTAATAATAAAAAAAAGCTAAAAAAAAACTGCTTATTAAAATTAGCAAAGCTAATTATAAAAAGTAAATAATTTTAAAAGCTTAAAAAAAAAGCTAGTGTTGCTATAGCTACTTTATATAGCTATAAGTTTATAATTAAGTTATTAAGTTTTTAATACTTTTTTTTTATTTTATTAAACGTTTATATTAAAAAAAATAAGCAAACTAATATAACCTTATAATATAAAACCCTAACTTAGTAATATATAAGTTTATAATATATAAGTTTATAATAAAAAGCTAAAGCTTATAAGCAAGTATAAGCTACTTAAAATATAAAGCTATAAATAATAATTATTGTTAAAAGCGTTCTTATAAAAAGTAAAATAAGGCAGCTATATAGTTTTACGTAAAAAAAGTAAGCTATTAGTTATTAAGTTATTTTTTAAAATTTAAAATGCTTAGCACTTTATTATTTTTTAAAAAGCATTATTAACTTATATAAACATATTAAGCTTAATATTTTTAAAGTTAATATAAGTAAAAAAAGCTTTATAAAAATTAAATATTTTAATTTAATAAATTTTATAGCGCTGCTACTTTTAAGCAGTTAGCTTAAGTTGTTATTTTTAGCTAGAATTTATTTTATGTTTATAAATAATAAGCTTTTTTAACTTTACTATTAAGTTATAAAAAATTATTTTAAAGTAGTAAAATAAAAGATTTTTATAATTAGTAAACGTTGCTTTTTAGTTAATAAGCTGCTTAATAAAGCGCTAAACTATTTTAAATATTAGTTTATTAAAATAAAAATATAAAAATTTTTTAGTAACTTATATATTTTTTTTATTATAAGTTTAAAGTTTAAAATTAACTAAAAACTTTATATTTTTAAAAGTATTAAAGTTGTTATAAAAGTTATTAGCTAGTAACTATATTATTTATTAGCATAATTTATAATATTAAAATTATTATAAACTTATATAAAAGCTTTTTTAAAAAAACTTATACTTAAAATTATTAAAGCAATTTATAGCATACTTACAACGTTGCTTAAAAGATTTAGTATAAGTATTTAATAAAAAGAATGCCTTTTTAATAACTATGCTTATAATCTTATTAAATTTAAAAATAAAAAAAACCTTTGCTACTTTTTTATATAGCGTAGTTTTAACTTATGCTAGATTGTTTACGCTTATTTTATTTTTATTAAGTAACTAGTTATATATTATTTAAATAAAAAGCATATTAGCTACCTTTTTAAAGCTAGCACGTATAAAAAGCAAAAAAAAGTTAAAGTATACTAACTTAAGCAGCTTTTTTATTTTTTTAGTTTTGCTTTAAATAGCAGCGCTACTTTTAATAATAGCACTTAAAGTAGTAAATATTTTATTAGCATTATTACTTGCTTTTTTAGTATTATTATCTTTTTATAAAGCACTACTTTTAAAACTAGGTAAAAGTAGCTAAAAAGGTTATCTTAATAAAGTAATAAAAGTATTTTATTTATTGCTTTTTTTATAATAACTACTAAGTATATTAAAAATATTGCTTTAAGCGCTTAGTTAAATATTAAAAAAATAATTAAAAAAACTTTTAAAATAAAAATTATAAGTAAACTAAAAAACTAGCAAGTTAAAATATAGTTAGAAAATAAAAAAATAAAAAATAATAAAAAAAATAGCATACTTAACTTAGTTCACTTTAGCTATAGCAAAGTATGCTACTAATATTATAATTAAGCTTAAAAAAGCTGCTACTTTTTACAAGCTTAAGGCAGCTAGGTAGATTATTAGCTATAGCTACGCTTTTGTTTATTAATAAAAGTGCGCTAGTACAAAGTAAGAAAATAGAAATAAAAAAAATAAGTTTTATTAAAATATAGCGCTTTTATAAAAAATAAAATATAAGCAAGGTACAAAATAATAAAAAAGAATAAAAAAAAATAGAAAATAAAAGTATAAATATTTGCTTTTTAATAAAATTATTTTTTAAAATATATGCTTATGTGCAAATATATAAGAACTTTATATACTTTAGTATATCTTGCCTTTAGTTATAATTAAAAATAAACAAATATATAAAAATATTAGCTAAAATATAGTAAGCAATATATATACTTTTTTAATAACGTAGTAAATAGCTTATATAATATATTAAAAAAAGAAAACATATATATTAATAACTATATAGCTTATTAAAATAAGCTACGCTAGCTATTAACTTAATTTTTATAGTTTAAAAAAAATATTATAAGCAATAATAATAAAAAAAGATTTTTTATATCTTTTTTTATTTTTACTTTAATACTACCTTTATTTTATATGCTTAGCATAAAGAATTAATATATTTTTATAGCGCATAAAGGTATAAAAAATCTAACTTTATAAATTAATTTGCTATAATCTTATAATGCTAAAAATAATAAGTGCATTAGTAAGCTAATAGCTACTAAGGCTTAGTAGTTATTAAAGTAGCTATAAAACAATAACTAATAATAGCTTTACTTTTAAATACAATAGTATACTAAGTACTTTTAATATACTAAGCAATATAAACTTTTTTAATATATATAATATTAGCACTATTATATATAATAACAACAATATTAAAATGTTTAACTTGCTTTAAAATAATACTATTTTAGCTTATAATAGTAAAAAATCAGCTAATAATAAATTAAACAATAAAACTAAAAATAAGCATAAGTTACTTTTAAGTTTGTTTATAAAGTAAATACTAAGCTAATTATTATTTAAAATAGTAATTATTAATATTAATAAACTTTAATTTAGCAATATAAATAATATTATTAAGTATACTATATATATTATACTAAATTTAAAAAATATGCTTAGCGCTATAAGCTATAAAAAAATTATATTTGCTAAACCAGCTTTAATATTTTTAGTATTTTAAAATATTAGCAAAGACTTTAAAAATAAAAATATTTTTACTATATAAAACGTACTAAAGCCTTTTAAACTAGCAGTTTTGCTTTTAAAGCTATAACTAAAGCTAAAAAAAAACTTTAAAAATACTTTTACTTTTATTATTATATACTAAAACAAGTTTATAAAAATGTTAATATTTAAAAAGGCCTTAGCAATGTTTATAAAGCTTATAAGCCTTAGTTATAAAAACTATAAAGCTTTTTATAAGCTTTTATTTTTTTTTTAAAATAAAAAAGGTAATATTTTAAAAAACATAAGCAAACTTTCTTTTTAGCTTTTAATGCTTAAAAACTGTATACGCAAACAAATGCCTTTAATAAATATAAAAAAAGCAAATATTCTTTTAAATATTTTAAAACTTTTTACTATGCTTGCTTTATTAAAGCCTAAATAAAAAAAGATTTTTAAAAAATTTAAAGCTTAAAATAAAAATAAAAGCAAAAAAAAAAGCAAAAAACCTATTAAGTTTAAAAAGCTTAAAAAACTCTTTAAAGTAATAATAAAGCTTACGTTTTTTAATCTGCTTTTTATATTTAAAAATTATATTATATTAAATATTAGCTATAAAACTTATTATAGTTTAGCTATATTTATTAACAAGCTAACTAAGCTTTTTTATTTTTATACTTAAGCTTTATTTATTTATACTATTAATAGTAAATATACGTATATTTAAGTTAATAACGCTTTAGGTTTTATTATATTTCTTTTTAACTTTATATACTTTAAATATTATTAAAAAAAATATTTTTGCTAAAATATTATAAATAATAATAATAAAATTACTAATATTTATATAGGTTAAGTATATAGTATAAGTTAAAATAAACATAGCAATACTTATACCTTTAATTAGCTAAACTATTTAGTTTTATAAATATAAAAAAGCTACTGCTATAGTTATAAAGCTATTTTTAGCTTAGTAATTAACCTTAAGCACGCGTATAATAAGCTTATTATAAACGCTAATATTACTTATATCTTAAAAAAAAATATATACGCTTACTTTTATATATACGTTAACAACTATTTTAATAAAACTTAAAATAACTTAATATAGTAAGCACTTTGCTATTATTTTAGCTTAAAATTAAAGCAACCTAAGCTATACTTAAAATATTATACTACTACTTAGTTATATAAGCAAACTAAAAAAAAGTAATATATAGCTTAACGCCTTTTTATTAGCAGCAAGCTTGTTTTTTTATATTATATTTACTTTATTTAAGCTAAGTTAAAATTAAACTACTATAGCTATAAACTATATAAGCATAAATAAAACAATATTTACTTAAACGCTATACTAATTAAGTTTTTTTTAATATTAACTTTTATTAATAGCTTTAATATTTTTAGCAATTTATACTATATACTAATAAGCTTTTATTTTACTTTAGCAACTATAACTAAAATAAAACGTGCTTATTTTAATAATATTTTCCCTTTTATTTTAAAGCTATATACTTTAAACTTTAGTAATATTATTATAGCGCTATATACTATAGCATATTTTAATAAAAATATAGTCTAGGAAATTAATAACAAAAAGGTTTAAGTATATATTTTTTTTATATATTATATTAAAAATATACTTTAGCAAATAAAAAACTTTAAACTAAAAAGTTTAAAAGCTTATTATTTTTATTATATATGCTATATACGCTTTAGTTAAAAAGCTAGCAATTTTAATAGCTTTTTAAAGTTTAATATTATTACTTAAAGTTGCTTTTATATATAAACTATTAAAATATAAAAAATAATAAAAAATTAACTAAAAACTATATTTATTATTGCTAAATATAGCAAGCAATAAAGCATAGCAAACTTTAAGCTTTTATTAGTTAATATATTTTTAGTATTAAATTTTATTATAAGTTATCTTTTTAATATAGCTTACTTAAAATATAATAGTATATTTAACCTTATATATTTTTTATTATAAAATAACATTTTAGTAAAAGCAGCTTACACTAAGTACGCTTTAAAGATCTAAGTTTAAAAGTTTTTTTTTAGTTAATTACGTTTTTAGTTCCTTATTTACTATTTTATAAGCTATAAAATATTTAATTATGCTAAGTAGTTTATAGTTATTTTTATATTCTTTAAACATTAGCTTAAAAAGCGTTATATTAAGCCTAAGTTTTTTTAATACGCAGCTTAAAAAATAAGTTAAAATCTTATTAATTTAATTATTAAAACTTATATTATTATTATTAAAAGCAATACTGTTTTAATAAAAAAAAAAGTATTTAAAGCTAACTATAATAATATATATTTAATTATTTATAAAGCTTAATATATATTTAATTAGCTTTATATATGCGCTACTATAAGCGTTAAAAACTTAGCGCTAAGATTTATAGTAAAGTTAGTTGCTAAATTTATTACTAACTTACCTACTAGCTTAGTAGCAAGCTTTTTAAGCCTAGCAATAGCTAAAAACAAACTTATTAATAACTTTAAAAGCAGTAATTTAGCACGTTTATTATAATATTTAAATAATATGCTATAGCTTAATATTTACGTTAAAATATACTATTTAGCTATTATAAAAAAGTATACGCTGCTAGTAAACTATAATACGCTAACTAAAAAAAATTTATATTAATAAGTTATTATATTTTTAATACTATTTTAGCTTATTTTAAAAATATTTTGCTATTTTAAAAGGTTTTTATAAGTTTAAAACATATTAGTTATATTACTATATAAAAAATAATTATGTTTAACTTTATATAAGTATTAAAAGGCTAAAGGCTATTATTTAATTAGCCTAGGTTTATATTTCTATATAACTACTATATATACAAAGTTTTTACTTTAGCGCTTTATATACCCTTTTTTATTTTTATCCGTTTTTTTCCTTTTTACTTTTTTGCAATTAAATATAGTAATCTTTATATAAGCTAACATTGCTTATACCTTTAAGTATTTTAAAACGCAAGTATATAAAACTAATTATTTTAATATAAAAAAAGTACTGTTAATAAAAATAAACTTTTAAAAAACTATACGCTTAGTTTTATATAATATGTTTTTATATAATAATTTTAATTTAACTTAAAAAATGCTTTTTTTATACTAATAATGCCTAAGCTTTTTTAATAAGGTTTTTTTATAAGCTAATTATAATAACTTAACTAACTTGCTTAAAAACAATAACTTTAAACTAAATATTAACTAGTTAGCTAACGTGTTTTATATTAACTTAAGTGCTATTAACTATATTTTTTTAGCTAAAGTTAAAAAGTTTTTACTTTATTTAGCTAATAGTAGTGCTTATTTACTAGTTTATACTAATACTAATATAAAGCTATAGTTTTGTTATATACTATAATTAGCTTATAAAAAAAACTATAACAAACTTTAGCTATATTTTACTATATTTTAAAATAAAGTTATTTAATAGTTTTATAAGTTTTTTTTTATAAATAAGTAAGTTTTAACCGTTATTTTAACCCTTATTTTCTAGTACTTTTACTTATATTTTGCCTAGCTTACGTTAGTACTTTTAACTATAATTATACTATAAAATAAAATTTGTAAAAAAATGTTAATAATAGTAAGCAATGCGCTTTTAAAGCTATAAATAATAAGTTTATATTTAGTATTAGCAACTTTATTAAGTATACTTATAATAATAACTATTACTTTAGCTATATTAATTATATTTTTGTTTTAAATAACTTTAATAATTATTATATTTTTATTATTATAATACTTATTAACTATACTTATAACTGCAATTTTATTTTTAATTTTAAAGTTATAGCTAAGCAACTTAATAATGTTATTATTAGTATTACTATTGTTTGTTTTTAGCAAATATATATAGTTAATATTAATAGTGTTAGCATTGTTTAAGTTAATTAAAACTTTTATTATTTATAACTTAAAAATTAGCAGTTAAATATTTAGTAATATTAGCTGCTTATATTATAGCAAGTAAATTTGCTTAATTTTACTTAATAAAATATAATTAACTTAAAACAAGTAAAACATATTTTTAACGCTACTAAACCTATAAAAGCAAAGATTTAAAGTTATAATAATAAGTAATAAATATAAGTTATAATAGTTATAAGCTATAATATAATAGTTACTAACAAAGTAGGAAAATATACTTAATAATAAAAAATAGAAAATAAAAAAAAATAAAAAAATATACTTAATAATAAGGAAATAGAAAATAAAAAAATAAAGAATGTATAAGTATTTATAAAAGTAAATAAAAAAAAAGGTTAGAAATATACTTATAACCTTTAATTTATTTAAAGTAAAGCAACCTAAGTTGTAAAAAAGCAATACTAGTACTTATTCCTAAAACTATAATTGTCTTATATATGTAACTATATATAACTAATTAAAAGCTAAAGCTAGTTTGCCCTAATTAAATTTCTATTTAATTATAATGCTTTACTCTTTTAAATCTAGCTAATTAAAACGCTTTATTTTAATTACAAGCCTAATAAGTTTTGTTTTTTTAATAAGTTTTATTTACCTAACAAGTTTTATTTAGCTTAGCAAGTCTAACAAGTCTTGTTTCTTAAACAAGTTTTATTTCCTTAACAAGTTTTATTTAATAAACAAGCCTAGTTTTAATTCTAACTATACATTATACAACAAGCCTTATTAAACTTGTTACCACTCTACGGGTCCCGCTGCGGTAGGTAGCACGCAGGGAAATGCAGAGGTGGTGGAGTAAGTGAGCCGGATGCCGAGACGGACATGTCACATTACGGTATACTTGATTTAATCGCCTATAATGCACAGAGTCTCGGAATAGGATATAAAACACGCCGGAAGGAATGGATATCTATCGTATGGTAGAACACCTTGACAAGAAGGAAAATCAGGACAAAAAAGATAGAAAGGGGGAACTATTACTAACCAATCTCGAACATACACCCATACCTTACTCATCATACCATCCCCCCCTTAACCCTAACGCAAAGACAAAACAAAGCAAAGAAGAAGAAAGAAAAAAAAATGAGTACCACCTTCCAAACAATCCCAACAATAGACCTCTCCCTACTATCCTCCCCGTCCTCCCCCGACCCCCCCACACTCCTCTCCCTCCGCCACGCCCTCATAGACGTAGGATTCCTCTACATAACCAACCACGGCATTCCGCAATCCGTCATCGATGATCTCGTAGAACATGTCTTGCCGTCCCTATTCGCCATGGACGAAGAAGATAAGCGCGCCGTCGCGTTGGAAAACTCGCCCCATTTCCTCGGTTATAGTAGCTTCGGGAGCGAGAATACGGCCGGGAATGTCGATCGGAGGGAACAGTTTGAGTTTGCGACCGAGTTGACGGCTACGTGGGTCGAGGGCATGTCGTTGTGTGAAAGGTTGAGGGGTCCGAATCAGGTATGTATCTACCTTGGGTTTGAGTTTGTTGTTATTATTGCCCCCCCCCCCCCCAAAACAAGAAACCATCTTTCTCATTTATTCCCCTACCTAATCTCAAAAAACCCCCAAAAAAAAACCAGTGGCCCAAAAACAACGACCCTCGTATCCGACAAATAATCCAAAAATACATAACCTCACTCACCAATCTCGGCACACGATTCCTCGACCTCGTAGCCCAAGCCCTAGATCTGTCCCCAGGAACCTTTCAACCCTTCCTCTCAGACCAACACCGTCTAAAACTCGTCCATTACCCCCCCGGCGGTACAGAATCTACAAATACCAACAGCAACAACCAAGGCGTAGGCCCACACAAAGATTCCTCCGGATGGTGGACCTTCCTCCTCCAAGCCTCCCCCCCAGAAGTCCGAGGTCTACAAGTCCTCAACAAGGCCGGATCATGGATAGACGTGCCCGCTATACCGGGCACCTTTGTCGTGAATATAGGACAGGCCTTTGAGGTCGTCACGGGCGGGTTATGCAAAGCGACCACGCATCGAGTTATTATATCCGGTAATCGGGAACGGTATAGCGTGCCTTTTTTTCAGGGGGTTAGACGTGATTTGACAAAGGCCGAGGCCGTGGATACGCTCAAGGACCATTTCGCTACTTGGAGGATAGGCGTCGAGGACGGAAAAGAGTCCGAGTCGGTTGAGGGGAGGGAGATTGATTCGCCGTTTTTGCGAGGAAAGTATGATACTTGGGGGGAAGCACAGCTGAGGACTAAGATTCGGAGTCATCGGCAGAACGGCAGGACTTTTTATAATGACGTCTACGAGAAGTATATAAATGACCATGTCACTTGACATTTTCTAACCTAGAGCCATCTCACACACATGTCAACCGACTAAGTTCCTCAAAAAGGTTTAGAATTCTGCCAAATCATGAGCCGCCCAAGTTTTAGTTACGGCTTATTGAGAGGTCGAAAGAAGGACATAGGTAAACTATGTCGGGCCATGCAAGACTTAAAAATCGTATCCTTTGATGAGCCACAGATTTCCATTGACGCCATTGAACGATGGAATGTAATATGCGAAGCCCTGCTAGTAGCCCTGCTAGTATATATACTATACAAAGGCCTATCCTCTACTTGGACCGAGTCGGAATGTTAAAATTCACTCGGGCTGCAGTTTCGAGTCCATCCTCAGTTCCAACTGGGAAGCCATGTTAGGGCGCTTCTGAAGCCACTTTAAAAGGGCTTTCGATGTAGCGAAATATATCATGCCATGTACCCTTCCGAGTACAATATCCCCAACATTACCAACAGTGAAATATCTGCTCAAACCCCCAAACCGAAAGCTAGTGTAGTGTGGTGGGCTGTAGTCTTGGTCTTATCGTCGTCTCGAACCAGAATAACTTTTTTGGTGTGTGTGTGTGTGTTTGTGCTGTTGTACAAACAAATGCATATCAACAAACTTTTCGGAATCCTTCCACACCAAGCGCCGGCACCTCAACATCTTGTAAGCCCAGTACACCTTCTTCGCGTCTCCGCTCGACGAAGCTATTGCATTCGGCAACAACCATGCTCCATTCGGCCAAGGCTCGTCCAGCATATTTGACACTCATAGCATACGGACCACTCGGCTGCACAGGGTGAACAAGATTCTCCTTTGCAAGACCGAGTCCGAGTGTGTTATGCAAAGGTTTATCATCGTCGTTCATATCCGTGGAACTGGCTTGTCCAAGACTACTTCGTCGATCTAGGGCGAGAGATGAAACACTACTAGGCGAGGTAGCCGTTTCCAGAGAGCCAGCATTCCTCGCTGAATTGACGAGCCCTGGAAGAGCACTGCCCGAGACGGCACGCGTCGGCGCGGGATGGCCTGCCGCAGGGGGAGGGGTTCCCCAATGTCCTTTGACGGTAACCCAAGACTGTGCCGGACTGGGAAGACGCGGCCTGGTCAAGATTCGGTTCGGAGGAGGCATGGTGCCTGCATGGTTCCACGAGAGCATAAATTTGAAGTGGTACTGGATAGCGTCAAAGGTCGGGGATGACCCGATGCTGTCGGTATCCGACGTTGTAGCGCTCGTAATGCTCGCAGTGCCCGTCGATAGCCTCGGCGGGAGACTCAGGCTGGATCTGGCTGCTGCTGTGTCCCTTCGCAGAGTCTCCAAGTCATCAAGGGCTCCTGTTTGACCGCTGAGGGAAAACACCTTGCCCAGGATATTCCATGACTTCTTTGGCGTACCAGGACCATCTCGTGCTTCTCGAGGGGGTGTATCCATCGAGTCAAAATCGGTCGGCGGGCCGCCTGCCAAATCCAGTCTCGGCGTGTCGGGGGACGAGTCAAAGCTTGTTGTAAAGGCACGCTGTACAGTGGGAACTTCGGTCCGGATAATCATAAACCGCTTCCCCGGCGTGGGGAAAGAAGGGGCAGTCGATGGCGGGAATTTCCCCTCCTGTTCTGTTCGTTGCCTCAGCCAGAGATAGTGGCTCCAAACCGTTTTAAGTCGGGTAAAAACAAGCAAAAATATTTTCCTACGCGCTGTTAGCAGGCACTCGTGAATCTTATGAGTTTCACGGCTAGTTCCGACTTACGTATCGGATTCGTTGGCGCTGCCGGCATCCCTGCAAACACGCCAACATAATAACCGCATATAATAAGCTCGGACCATGGGGCACCAATTGTTGAAGAACCGGTCAAAAGTCTCCTCCGTCAAGAGCCAATCCAGGCAGACGCTCTCCTTTCGGCTCTGGTTGCTCGCAATCGTCTCCCATATAGAATAGATCAAAGAAAGGACGCGGATCTCAGACATGGAATTGTTCGATTCAAGAATCTTCTTGCAGACGTCGAACCAGAAAGACCAATCGACGTCGATCATGTCGTGGCAAGGCACATCCTCGAGTCTACTGTACGCCACAAGAGACTCTTCAAGAAAGTCACAGATGGTAAAGCAGGCAGCATGGTCAAATCGCGATGTCTGCTTTGCTGCTGCTTTCATCACGGCCAAAAACGTCTCGGCAAAGGTGATACGCACACTGCCCCACGATACAGACGACTCCGAGAGCAGGTCCTTCAACAGGGCAATCAGCCTGTTTTCCGTCATACCCTTCAAAACATTACTGTTGCTAGGCGCCATATGCAGCGCCACAGCCGACGCGTCTAAACCCTGAAGACTCTCCGCGTACGGCGACATCCCCATGGCCTCGACAGCTGCTTGTCGATGTATGGTAGAGTCTAGCACGGAGAGTAATTGAGCGTTGACAAGAACAAAGGCCGGCGCACGGGCTTTTTCGACAAGAGGTAAACCTGATGGCATGAAGCCTTCTGCGAGGATGAAATAGTACTTGCAGAAGATGAAGAACAGATCGCTATCACGGCCGTTCCATCTGGCCACCCACGGACCGTCCCACGGAATCTTGGTAGAAGCCAAGGGCGGCTTTGCGGGCATCTTAAGCGCATCCGACATCGACTTGACCGATGTCCAGCCCAGTTTATCGACGGTGGGAGGAAATAAAGCAACAATGTCATCGCTTTCACCATGGCTTCGGCGGGGAAGCCCGAACTCGGTTGCAATGCGCCGCAGCGAAGTCTGGCTCAGCGACCACAGTCGGACAAGCACATCTGCAACCCCCGGAGCAAAAAAGAAAGCATAAGCGCATGTTTTACCGGCAAAGTTCACCAAGCTATTTGGCGCATGTCTTAGAGACAATTTCTCCACGACGAATACCATTTGTGACACCAAATTAGCAGTGAACATGTTTCTAACATTGTGCCCTGTAGATTCGGCGAGATCAAAAGAATCCGTCGAGTGAAATGAGCTCGTCGACTCATACAACCCGGATTGAGACACTCGTCGAACTCGCTCCTGGGGATTTCGGTCGGCCAATGGTCGAAAGGTTGGGGTGCTCTGCCGCCATTCAGGCCGCAACATTATTGCGCTCATAGCATCAAGTACCGTCGGTCGATTGACACCAGTCACAGGTGGGTGATTTTGCACGTGAAGCATATCGAGAAGGCCGGTCCACCATTTGTTGAGGATGATGGCTCTACGCTCCAAGTCTTCGTGGTGGAGGTTGTGATTGGACCGGTGAGAGGCATATATTCGAAGGAATGGTATAAGAGAACTCCGTATCAGATTCATTTTCATCGACGTGTTCTTCGCCTGGAACTTTTGAAAGTCGGCCTCGAGGTTTTTGAAAGCGGACCACAGCGGGTCTCGGGCTGCTGGTGGTTTCGCAGCGTCCTCTGGGAATGTGCTGTTGCTCGTTTCAGAAGCATGTGACTTGCGCGTATCGGTGGAAGTCGGCGCAAGGCTCGCTGTGGAGGAAGCCGAACTATCCAAGTCATTTGGTACGGTGCCCTTGATCCTAGCCGAATAAGGCCGCGATTTGATCCTGGTCAGGTAATTGCCTATCTTGCCCATAGACTCCGTCGAACGGCGGCTGCTCTCACTAGAAGACGAGCCAGATCGATTCCGAGACCCTTTCCTCAGTTTCATGATCGAGCTATTACTTGGAGCACTCTCACGCTCAAGTGGCACCTCGAGCATCTGAACTTCTTCTCGCCGGGCATGCGGGGAGGGCGAGCGTGAAGTCGATATCCAGGAGCGCTTGGCAAACGATGCAAAGGAGTCTGAGACAGGTCTCGAGCTGTCCTTTGCCGTCGAGTCAAAGGCTTGTATTCCACTATCGTCTTTTCCACCCGCCATCTCTATAGTTGATAGGACCGGAGATCCTAGGTCTGGCGTCGATTTGGAAGACGGCATCCATGACTGGGGCCGCCCCAGCATCAAGGACTTCCTTTTACCCATCTTTTGAGGTCCAGGCCGCGAGCCTTCCAGCGAATGGCCAACAGGGTCACCCACAACCTTCTCATTGGTTTTTTCTAACAATTCGGGGCTGAACGTGAGGTCGGTGTTTAAAGTATCATCGAAGCTAATAGCCGGTACGGCGTACGGGGGCAAGCTAGGCAAGGTCTTGTCGCTCCAAGAACGAGATCGGGGCGAGGATCGGCCGTCTGAGGTACAGGGGGAGTCTGCTTCGGGTGAGAGGTTTGAAGACGGCGATGGGGACGACCGTGTTGACTCGACGGCTTGCGGTACCGTCACAGTCAGGGTCGACCCGGTCATCATCTCATGGCTGAGCGAGCTGTTACGTACACTAAGACGGACAAGACCGATACCGAGATTCAGTCGGTCATTGGGCGGAATGCAGCACCGTCGTCAGCCACACGCACGATGCGAGCTGGCAGGTAGTGGAGGGAACGTGTCTCGGTACTGAGTATTTCAAGGCTGAACCTGGTATTGTACCTAGCCTAACGCATAGAGCTAGTCAGGACAGATTCCAAGGCAGCGGTGGGACGACAGGGCTCGATGCTGCTGTACGAGTAGGTAGTCTTGAGTCTTCCACCCTCCGAGGACGAGTCTGTTGCTACCTATTACCTGTTCCGGCAGGTATAGGACTAGAACTTGGGTCTATGGATTATGCGTATTCTTCTAGAAGCGAATGTCAAAACCCGAGTGGAGATGCTATAGATTAATGCTAAAATGAAACAATTAGAAATCTGAGTGAGTGAACGAGCGTCTTGCAGACTGGATCAGCGAGCGACAGTCAGGTGTTTTAGATGTATTGGTCTATTTTAATGTAGGTAAACCGTCAAAATTCCCGGGGAGGGGGGGTGTGGAAGAAAAAGAAAGGCTTGTTGGACACCTCCCTGGCTTCCCCTGTGTCGAATGTACATGTAGAATGAGGTGGTAGGTAACACGTACCGACGGCCGTACCTGACGCTGACCAGTTGTGCTTTCTCCTGTTCCCTAGTAGCAGCCTGACTACGATTTGTAGTTAAAATGCTATAAAGGGAAGTTTAGGATAATTATATATTTTTTATAAGCTTTATATATATTAAAAAGTATAAAAAATACTTATATATATAAATTAGGTAGAGCTAAGTATTTTAACTTTAGGCTTTATTATAGCAGTTGTTTATAGTACTTAATAGGTTTGTTATTTTATTTTTTAAAAGTTAATAAATTTATAACTATTTTTTTTATTAAATTAGTTATTTTAACTAGCTTAGTAAAGCTATTTTTAATTTTGCTATTGCTTTATTTATTTTATAATTTTGCTTATAGCTTTTAGCTATTTTTAGTTTTTTTTTAATATTAGCTTATTAGTATATTATAAGCTTTATATAAGCTAGCTATTTTATATATATATTAAAAATAAGTTTATTTTATTATACTTATTAGTTAGTAATATGCTACTAAAGCTATATAATTAGTATATGTTGTTAAAATAATAGCTTATTATAAACTATAGCTTATTATAGTAAAGTTTAGCTTTATAGCTTTTTTGCTATACTTATAAAATTTAATTACTAAGTTTATAAATATAAATTAATTTTTTATGTTTTTATAAATAAGCTTTAATTTAATTTTAGCTAGCTTTTATACTATTAAAACGTTACTTAGCTAGTAATGCTTTATAATTTAGTACTAAATCTTTTTATATTTTAGCTTTTTTTTTTTTTTTTAAATTATAAATATAATTTACTACTTTTATTGTTTTTTAGTATTAAAGCAATTAAGTATTAAAAAAAAAAATAGCTTAAATAGCTGCTTAGCTTTAAAATTTAGTTATATAAGCATACTATATATATAAGCAACTTATTTATACTTTTAAATTTGCTTACAACGTTTTTTTATAATATAATTTACTTAATATTTTAATTAACTTTTTTAACTTTACTATTATTATATAAGTATAAAAGTATTACTAGCTTTATTATAAAGCTATTTAAAAAGTACTATATAATAGCTTTAAAGCTTATAAATTTAAGTTTATTATTATATATTTATTTATATAAATAGCTAAAAATTTAGCTAATTTAATTTATTAATAGCTTTATAGCTTTAAAAAATATATTTAGCACTTTTTTAGCTTTTATTTATAACGTAGCATATTTAATATATATTAATATTTATATTTTATTAAAACTTATATAGTTTATACTTTATTATATTAATAGTTTAAGTAATATAATTAGCTTAAAATTAAGCAATTATATTAAAAGTAGCTTTATTAACTAATATTTAGTATATTTTATAATAACTTACTATATAATTAAAGTTGTTTTTAAATACTAATAAACCTTATTTATTTTATGCTTAACTATTTTAATTATAATATAGCTAAAGTTTTTATATAATTTTTAACTTTTATATATTAAATTTTTTGCTTTTAATATTTATAATAAAATTACTACTTAGTATGCTATTTTAGCTATATATTGTTATAATTAGGTCACAAAGAAGGCAAGGCTTTTAAAGGTGACTTGATTTATTGCTAGAAATTTTAAGGTAAAGAGAAAAAGAAGGAAAAGCCTTTAAATTCTCTTTACATGTGCAAACCTATATATGCACTAAAAAGTAGGTTTATAGCTGTTTATAAGTATAGGCCTTAGTATTTAATTGTTTAGAAAAGGTAATAGCTATAAGCTACTTATTAGCTATATAGCTATTAACTTATTTATAACTACTTTTTTTAAAAAAAATAACTTGTTTTAAAATATAACCTGGTTTTAAATAAAAGGACTTTAGTATTTAATTAGCTGCTTTTTAGCTAAAAAAAGATCGCTTTAAATATTTACTATTTACTATTATAGTTTAGGCCTTTATACTATTACGCTATAGTATTAGTTTTTTTATAGTTAATTATACTAATTAACTATATAAAGTAGTTTTTTATTACGCGTTTTTTTTACGCGTTTTTTATTTTGCTTTTATTATAGCTTTATTGTTATCTTTATAGCTTTTGTTAAATTTATTACGTTTAATAGCTTTTAACTATTTTTGCAAGCAAATTAAAAGCCTGGCTGCTTTAAGGTATTGTTTATAAAATTGCTTTAGCATTTTTGTGCTATTTTTAAAGTTTTTAACATAATACTATTTTTTATTTATATCTTACCTTTTTTAGTTTATTTTATATTATAATTTATTATAATATAGTTTTAAAGTATATACTTTTTTAACTATAAATTTTTTTTTGCTAGCTAGCTTAATTACTTTGCTTTTAAAGTTTTTAAATTTTTAGCTTAGTAGCAAGTTGTTAAAATACTTTTAAAGTTTATTAGCATAATATTTATTAGTTACTTGCTATAATAGTAGCACTTTAAAAGTATATATATTACTATTTTGCTTTAAAATGCAAAACTTTTATTAAGTTATTAAGTAGTTTAGTTTATTAAAAAGTTAGTTAGTTTGCTATAACTGCTACTTTTTAAAAATAAAAACATAGTTTTTTTTATTAAAGTTAAAGTTTTTATAACTTTTATTAGCTTATACTATTATACGTTTTTATGTTTATTATAAATACTTTTTTACTATATTAACATATTTTTTAATTTTTTATACTTTGCCTTAAGCGTTATTATATAATTAATACTTTTAGCAAAGCAAGTTTGCTATTTTTCTTTTAACAATTTTGTTTTTTTAATTAAAATAAAATAGCATTAAAAATTTTATTTTTACCTTATAAAAAAAAAGTTTTATAAACTTATAAAAAATCGTAGCTTATATATAGTTTATAGCTAAAATTTGCTTTAACTAGTTATTTTAATAGTAATTAACATATAAGCGTAGTTATTAATTTAAATATTTGTTTATAATTTTTGCTTATTTTACTATTTTATAGTAACTTACTAATACTAAAGTTTAAGTAATGCTTAATATTTTAGCTAGCTTATTTATAAACATTAAAACAAATTATAGTTTTTAATTAAAAGTAATTATAATAAATAACTTAAAAACTTTAAAAAGTTTTTTATAATATATTTACGCTGCCTATTTTATTATAACCTTAGTAGTGCATAAAATTATCTAGGCTTTTTTACTTAACTTATTTACTATAACTAACGCATTATTATAACTATGCTTATTTTTAAGCATTTATTTAAAATTAATTATAAAGTAACGCTATATACGTTTTAGTATTAGTAGTAGTATTAGCTTTTTTAAAGTTTTATTTTTTAATACCTTTACTAAACAACATTTTAAGCAGTTTGCTACATATTTATTATAATTATTTTTTAGCTTAAGCTACTAATACTATTTTATAATTAGCTATTAAGTTTTTTGCTTTTTAAAATGCGCTATAAGTATTTGTTTATATGCTTTTATAATAAGCTTTATTTATAAGCACAACATATTTAAAACTATAAGCTATTTTTAGTATATAGTTAGTTTATTTTATATAATTTATAAGTTTTTAATTTTGTTAGTTAAAGCTTATACTTTTTATTAGTATATTTACATTTTTAAGTTGTTTTAGTTTTTATAAAGTATTTTATTAATTAATTAAAAGCTTAATAGGTCTAAGTTTAACAATAACAAGTCTTTTACTTTTTTTTAGAGTTAAAATGCTAATATTTTAATTTATATTTTATTTATTTATTTTGCTATAAACTTTAAGGTTATAGGCCTAAAAAACGTAGCGTAGCGTTATAGCTTTTTTTTTACTTTTTATAACGTTATGTTTTTTTATTTCCTAAATAACACATTAGCTATAACGTTTTTTTTTTCTAGCTTATATATAATTATAAAGTTATATTTAGCTAGTAAAGTAAATTATTATGCTTATTATAAGTTAAAGTGTTGCTTAGTGCTAAAATATTTTAAAGCTTTATAGTTAGTAATAACTAAAAATAAGTTCTTTTTTTAGTAACTAACTAGTTTAGCACGCTACTTTTTTAAGCTTAATACTATAGCTAGCATTTTTTTATTATAAATATTATAGTTTAGTTTTGCGCTTTTTATAGTTTTTAAAAAAAAAGCTACTAAGTACTATTTATTATTTATATATAACTAGAACAAGACTTTAGCAGCTACTTTATTAAACGCATTAGTTTTTATTTTTATAAAAAAGTTGTAATTATAGTGTTGCAAAAAAGGCGCTAAAATAAAAGTTTTTTTTAGTTTTTAAAATGCTTTTTTATACTTATTATTTTAAAAAAAAAAGGTATTATAATAAGTTAACATTATAAGTAATTTTACTTTTTTACTATATTTGCAAATAAATTTCTAATAAAAGTTATAAAAGCTTAAAAATAACTAAACTTTTTTTACTATAGTAAGCGTAGCTTAATTTTAAACTACTTTAATTTTAGTAAAGTTAATGCTAATACTACTTAAGCTTATTATGTATTTAAAAAACTTAGTTTATATAATATAAAATTTTAATTTTTTTAAGTCCGCTTATAGCCTTATATTTTAAAGTTATTATAGCACTTTTTTTATATATTTTTAATGCTTTTTTATAGTATTAAAGTATATTAAAATATTGTTTACATATATGTAGCAAAAGTAGTTTAAATAATTAAATAGCATATTATTAATATATTTTTAAAATATAAAAAAGCTATTAGTTAATTTAAATAATAATACTTTATATTAGTAAGCTTTATATTATATTTAAAATATAATAAAGTTCTTTATTTTTACTGCTATTTAAATCTTATAAAAGGCCTATTATACGTTAATTTTTATAAAGATTTTTGCTTAAATAATTTATAATAGTATCTTTTTAATTAAAGGTAACAAGTATTAGTTTTTTTTTATAAAATTATTTAGTTTTTTATAATTTATATAAAAACATAGTCTTTTATAAAGTTTTTATATAAATAAAATAAGTAACGCTTATAATATATTATTAAGTTTTATAAACTTTTTTTATAAATAGTTTATAAAATATTTTTAAACAGCCTTTAGCTTATTAAAAAACATTTTATATAGCAAGCTATATTTTAAGTCTTTTGCTAACTTGCTATTAATAAATTTTATTAAGTAGTTTACTTTTAAATAATATAAAGATAGCTTATTAAAGTTTATTTTGCTAAAAGTTTATAAAAGGTTATAGTACTTTAAAAAAATTACTTTTAAAGCTTTTTTTTTTAGCTCTTTACTTTTTTTATTAAAGAACTGCTTTGCTGTTTATTTATTAATAATAAAGTCAATTTTTTTAATACTTATTATTTTAACTTTATTTTTTAAGCAGTTTATATATACTATTTATTAAAATAAAAAGGCTATAAACAAGCATAACTTAATATATAGCCTTTTTTTATACTAAGCAATGCTATTTTTACATATTTAATATAATTTTTATATATTTAATATTTATTTTTTAAATACGCTTTATTTTTTATATTGCTTATAGTTTGTTTTTCTTTTTAGCTATAATTGCATTTTGCTTAAGCTTTATAAAGTTTTTTTTATTTTTTATATATTAGCTTTAGTAAAATTATAGTTAGCGTTAGCTTATTATTTTTATGCTCTTTGCTTAGCTTTAAACAACAATTTTATTAAATCTTTACTATATAAACTATATTTAGCTTTTTTTAAAAGGTTTTTTAAAAATATAAGCTAGTAGTTATAATAGTTTAGTAAAATATTATATTTAGCAAACTATAGTTTTTTTAAAATTATTTTATATTATATTTTTAAAACTACTAAAAAAACGTTTTTAAAAGTTTTTTTATTAATATAAAATGTAATTATAAAAATTTTATAAATTTTTTAGCTTTTTTTTCCGTTAAACTTTATAGCTATTTAAAAATTAAAGTTTATAATAATTATAAGGTTTAAGTTTACTTTAACTTATTTAGTAAGTTTAGCGTTTATTGCTATATATATATTAGCTTTTATATTACTAAAAGCATTGTTTATAAATAAAAAAGATTTATTGTTTAATAGTATATAATTAAATATAAAAAGTCTTTTTTTTATATATTTATTTATAATATTTAATTTTTTATTAGTTTTAATATTTAATAATACTTTTTTTAAATAAAAGTTTATTTGTTTTAAAGTTACTTTTTTAATAATTTTTTATTTTTAGCTTTAGTTTATTATAAAGTATTAACTTTATAACTATACGCTAGTAAGATTGCTTAAACGTATGCTTGTTAATTAAAGCTATTTTTTTTAATAAGCAATTATATAAAGTATATCTTTGTTTTTTATAATTAAAGCAGCATTTTTTTATAATAAAAGTTTTTATTTTTTTAGCTATAAGTTTAAGTTATTATTTTATTATATTATAGTTATTTAATTTATAACATAACCTAGCACTTTTATTATTAGCAAAAGCTAACTTAAAAGTATTAAAAGCTAGCTAAGTACTTTAAAAAAGCTTAGTTATATTATTAAGTATATAAAAGTTATAGTTGCCTACAGCTTTTTAATTAACTTTGCGCTTATTTTTTTATTAAAACGTATATATAACTTAAGTATAATAATAAATAAAAGCTTTAAAGTTTACGCTTTTATTTAAATACTAAAAAGTAGTTTTTTAATATAGTTAAGCTATAAGTTTGTTATAAAATTCTTTTTTTTACTTAGTATAGAAAATATGCTATTTTTTAGCAAGTTAAATAAAATAGTTTTTAAAAGTTTAGTAATTAGCAAAGCTTTTTATTTCTAGTTTTTAGTATTTTATTTTAACTTATTACTTTTAATTAATATTTTTATATTTACTTTTTAAATAATTTAAAAGCTTAAATAAAGTGTTTATTATATTAAAGTAATTTTTTTATAAGTAAAGCTACAAGTTTTTAGCTACTATACTTTTTAAATAAGCTTTTATGTTAGCAAGTTATGCTTAATTATTAATAAACCAGTTTTAATTAGCTTTAAGTTAGTTTTTTATATATTATAGCTATACTTTAAAAGTAACTTTATTTTTATTTTTATTATTATAAAATATAAATACTTTAATTTTAGCAAACTTGCAAGCTTAGCTTGCTATTAAAAATATTAAAGTGCTATTATATAATAAAAAGTAATATTATAATAAAAAGTTTATAATTTATTAATTAGCATTATTAACTTAAGTTTTAAAATGTTTAATTTTTATATAAAAATTAACTAACTTTTAAGCTATACGTTTTATAGCTTTTTTTAAGCTAATAAAACCAAAAGCTAGTACGTTATTATTATATTTATAAGCTTACTAGTAAAGCAGCTATATTTTTTTTAATAAAGTTACGTTTTTTTTTAATAAAGCTATATTTTTTTAAAAACCTAGCTAGGCTAAGTAGTATACCTAGCAAATTAAGTTTGGTATAGTTTTTTTACTTATAATAAAGCTTATATATATTTTATTTGCTTATAAGCAGCATATAAGTAGTATAAGCGTTTATAACTTAAACTTTTAAAATATAATATTTAAGTAAGTTTTTATTAAATTTTTAAAAGCTTTAAAATTTATAGTGCTATTAAAATTAAAAATTGCTGCTTTTTTATTTTTAGTTATTGCTATAAAAAAAAAGCTTAGTTTATTAGTTTTTTTAATAAATATTTTAATAAAAGCAGTAACTAGCTTATAGGTCTTTTAGTAATATTTTGCTTAGGTTACTATATAGCAAGATTTTTTAAAAGCCTTTATAGCAATTTGCTAGTTAAAAATGCAAGCTTGCTTAAATAGCATATTAAATATATTTTTATTATTAAATTTTTTATATTTTATTATTTTTATATTTATATTAAAAAACAAATATAAAACAATAGTAAACTTGCAATAAGTTTTTATTTAAAGTATTTTATTTACTTTTAAAATAGTTTTTATAAAGTTATTATTTTTATATAGTGTTTTAGCTAAAGCTAATTTCTTTATAGCTATACACATTTTTATGCGTTTTTTGTTTTTTTAAGCTATAATTTTAGTTAATAGCTAAAATAGTTAAGTATTAGTATTTTAGCAACTTTACTAATATTTATTAGTTAAATTAAATATTTAAGTCAATTTTATAAGTTAAAATCGCACGTACAATTTCTTGCTTATATTATTTATAAACCTTAAGATTATTATAATTAGGTTATAAAGAAAGCAAGGCTTTTAAAGGTAATTTAATTTATTGCTAAAAATCTTAAAGTAAAAAAAAAAAAAAAAAAAAGCCTTTAAATTTTCTTTACGTATGCAAACCTATGTGTGCACTAAAAGGTAGGTTTGCAGCTGTCTACAAGTGCAGGCCCTAGTATTTAATTGTTTAGGAGAGGTAATAGCTATAAGCCACCTATTGGCTGTACAGCTATTGACCTATTCGTAACTTATATAAAAGATTGCTTAGTACTTGTTTATAAGTTTTTAGCTAGTATAATATATTTTTATAAATTTAAAAGTATTTTTAAACTTATTTAATATTAAAGTTTATAAAAAAGGCTTTATAAAAGTATAAGTGCTTAAAAATAGCTTATAAATTAATTTAGTTAAAATATTTAAGTAAGCATACTATTTTTAGCTTATTATTTATTATTATATTTTTTATTAGTTTTAAAAGCTAGTTAGTAATTAAATTAGCTTTGCTAAGTTTATATATAATTTAAATATTATAATGCTTAATAAAGTTAATAAATTTTATAATATAAGCAAGTTGCTTAGCTTTGCTATATATTATACTTAATAATTAATAGTTATTATAAATAATAATTTTATTGCTTTTAACTTAATAGCGCTAATATTATAAACTTAGTAATATTGCTAACAACTTTTTTTTTTATGCAAAATATTATAACTATATATTTATAAGCTTTTTTAAAAAATATGCTACTAAATATAGCGTAGTTTTTTTGCTTAATAAGTATAGCTATAATAAATATACTTTAATATATATTTAGCTTAAATTTATATTTATTATTAATAATAATTATTAATTAAAAGTTTTTATTATAAGCATAGTAGTAATAGCTATATAAATTTTTTACTATGCTACCTTTACTTTATTAGTTAACGTTACTAAAACATTTTTTAAACTTTTAAAAAATATTATTAGTAATGCTATATATAATAAAAAACTTTTTATAAAATATTTAAAATACTTTATAGCGTTTATAAACGCTTTAATTTTTATTATTATTTTTAACGTTAATTGCTTTAGCATAGCAAATACTTTTGCTAGGTTTGCTTTAATTTTATTTTTTAAAATTATAAATTTAAAAAAAACGCTTTTTTTAATAAACATAAAGCATTTTTTAAAGTTAATTATTATACTATATATTATAAGTTTAGTAAATATTTTATAATAATGCTTATAAACCTTTTTTATAGTATTTTTTTAAATATAAATATTATTAAGTAAGCTAGTAAACTACTTACAAAATTTTTTTATTATTTTTTAAATTAATGCTTAAAATATTATTAGTACGTTATAAAGTTTAAATAGCATTACTAGCTACTTATAAATTTTATTTAATATTATAAACGCTATTTTCTTATAATCTTTTTTATATATAATTATATACTAAAAGCTATTTTTTAAGTTAATAAATATATACTATTTATAGCTAGCAGCGCGTTATACTTTATTTCACGTATTAAGCAAAAAATATATATGCTTTTTTATTTTTTTATTTAGCTTATAATAGTTACAATATATTTACTATATTACTTTTAAGTTGTTTTTATTTACTTTTTTTAAAATAGTTAACTTTAATACTTTTTTTAATATAAGCAACACTAGTAAGCTTTATAAGCTTTTACTTTTTTAAATATATTTACTATTATATGCTTTTAAAAACTTAATAATTATTTACTTTTATACTAAGCTATATTTTTATATTAAAAGCTTAATAGGTTTATAATTGCTTATATTAATTTAGTATTTAGTTTTTATAATTATATTAATATAACGTTATTTAAAATTAAATAAGCTAAAAAATATATATAATATAGTGCTTTAAATAATTTAATACTTAAGCTGTTTTTAATATTTTCTTATATTATTTTACTTATAAGTTAAGTTTTTTTTTACTTTTTAATATTATAGTTTTTAGCTATATACTTATTATAGCTACGTAAGCAAATTTTGTACTTAAAGCTACTAAACGTATAATAAGGCATAGTTTTAGCGCATTTTTAATATTTATAAAAGTAACTACTTTACTTTATTTTTTTTAAAAAAATAAGCTACTTTATTTATAAAATAAGTACTTTAAAATTATAAAATCTTTTAAAAAAGTATTATTAAAAACTATGCTTATAGTTATTAACTATTTTAATAAAGCTTTTTTATTACTTATAACTTATTTAGCTATAATTTTGTAGTTTTAATTAATATAAAGCTTAATATTACTAACTTTTTTTATTATTATACTACGTTTGCTAAAGTATAGCTAAAGTTGCTATGTTATACTTTTAAAAATATAGCAACTAGTATAGCTATAGTTTAAAAATACTATAAATTTAATTTTATTAGTAAGCTTTATATTAAATAAGTTATAATAGTTTAAATAGCTATTATATAGCTTGCTTTTTTTAAGCTTTAGTTTACTTAAGCCTTTATTAGCTTAAACTAGTATAATAAAGCTATTTTATTTACTATTTTTAAATAATTTAATAATTTTATTATAATTATTTTTAAAGTTACTACTTTTAAAACGTTTAGCTAATAACTAATTAGTAACGCTATTATAATTTTTTTTATTATTTTTTATAAAATAAACTTAGTTTATTTTACTATTTTTTTAAGCTAGCGTTTTTTTATAAACTAATAAAGCCTTTTATAAAATAGCTTTTTTTTAATTATAATATTTTTACTTTTTTTAGTACAATTATTAGCATAGTTATTAATTTAATTATTATGCTTAAAATTACTTTTTTATAAGTACTAGCTATTATTATTAAACTTTTTTTAACTACTTTTTAAAAAGTATTTATTTATTTACTTTTGCTACTAATTATAGTTTTAATAAGTTTAAGCTATAAAGCTACCTTTTTTTAATTTGTTTTTTTTTAATATAGTAAATAGCTTATTTATTATATTTTAAGTTAAAAATAATAGCTTTTATAAAGCTAAATAGCTTAGTATTGCTACTATATACGCTAGCACTAGTAGTATTACTATTATATTTACTTTTTATACGTGCTACTATTTTAGCATATTAAACTACGTATTTAATAACTTTTTTATTATTTAAACTTTAAGCTTTTGCTTTTATATATACTTAAATTTTTAATATTTTAACTTATAATTTTTTAAATATTACTTTATATATTTATAAAGTTTATATATTAACTATAAGTAGCTTATAAAAAAAAGTTTTTAAATAGTTTATATACTAGCTTATTAATTTGCTAGTAGCTGCTTATATAAATATAAACGCTATAAATAAGCTATATAGTACGTTATATTGCTTAAAAACTTATATTATAGCTTTTAGCAAGTTAGCTTATATAGCTTTTTAAATACTTTATAAAAAGTAAATTATAGCTTAAAATTTTTTTTTATTTTGCTTAATATATAGCTAGCTTATAAGTTATAAAAGACTAGCGCTTATTATAGCTTATTTTAAATACTTTATAGCTTATTTAATATATTTTTATTAGCTTTGCTTAGCTAGTATTTATATAAAAAAACTATTTTATTTTTTGCTTTATAACTGCTAAAATATTTAGCATCTTTTTTAAAAAATATATTTAAAAATACGGCCTAAATATTTTTTTTTTAAGCACTAGCTATGCTTTATATTTTATTAAACTTATAAAAGTTTAAAGATTTATTTAAAAAATATATATTATTAATAATGCTTTTTAGCATTTTTAAATATTATAACGTTATAAAGTTAAATATGCTTTTATTAGTTATGCTTTATTAATAACTTATACTTATAAAGTTATAAGCATTATTTTAGTTTTAAATGTTTTAACTAGTGCTATTATATTTTAGTAGCTTTTTATTAACGCTAATATTTAAAGCATAATTATTTTTACTTAAAACTACTAGTATAGCAAGTGCTATATTAATATTTTTTAATATATTACTAACTTTGTTTATTTGCTTATTAATTTTTTATAGCAAGTTTTAAGTTTTTTAGTTTTATTATAAAGCGTTTTACTTTATTTAATTATTTACTTTTTAACTTTTTTATTTTGTTTTTTTATTATATTAATAACATTTTTTTAAAGTTTATTATTTTTTTATTTTATTTTAATATTAAGGTTTTAAATATTACTTTTAATTAAAAACGTTTAATTATTTAGGTTTTTATTAAGTTAATTTTTTTTTTATACTTTTAAAACAATAATAATAAGTTTATATATTTTTTTACTTTTATATTTTTTTATATAGTTAACTATTACTAGTTTATATTTTTTTTTTATTTTTTTTATTATTTTTTTTTATTATAGCAGCAACTTTTTTTTATTAAGCAGCTATATAATAAGTATATGCTATAAGTACTTTTAAAGTTAGCTTAAAACCTAGCTTTAAAGTTAAGCTAAAGCTTTTAGTACTTTATATGCTTTATAATAAAAGCTTTTTATTTTTTAACTTTTAAAAAAGTATTTAAAAAAATATATTATATAAAAGTAAAAAAAAGCTAAATATTTTTAGCTTTTAATAGCTTAGATTATTTTTATTAAATATACTAAGTATTAATATTTTATTAATAAAATTAATACTGCTAAATAGTAATAAATAAAAAAATTTTAAAAATATAATTTAATTAATTTTGCTTTTGCTATATAGCTGCGCAAATAATTATTTATGCTTTTTTTTATTTTTTAGTAGTAGCCTAACTATAATTTATAGTTAAAATGCTATAAAAGGAAGTTTAAAATAATTATATATTTTTTATAAGCTTTATATATATTAAAAAGTATAAAAAGTACTTATATATACAAATTAAGTAGAGCTAAGTACCTTGACTTTAGGCTCCATTGTGGCGGTTGTCTATAGTACTTAATGGGTTCGTTATTCCATTCTCTAGGGGTTAATGGATCCACACAGTGACCAAGCGCCCAGATGCATGTACCTGCTGGTTTGAGGGAAGCGCTAGACGGTTACATACACGTTGTAACGGGATCAGAGAATATACCGAGAGTTAATTTCTAGTGGACGCTGGGGCCCAAGTAAGTGCTAGATCCTTTCCTTACCCCTGAAAATATACGCTACGAGTACATAATGGTCGCTAATAAGACTAGCTGGGGGCCAAAGATTCTACCGCGTACCGTACCTCGAGGGTCCCCTTTCAGGATGCATTCGTCTCCAAAGAATGGCCTTATACGTAAAGTAAGTAATTAGGTATTCAATACAGCCGGCTATCTTTTTGTAAACTCTAGAATGACACCAAACCTCAGATGTTTACATTCTTTGCACTCGGTTTTAGCTGGGGGGCAAAAGAGAAAACATTATGTTTTTGAGAGTGATTCGTCTTCCCCTTATGTCATATCGCAATCGATGACGGGATGCTTATGTTTCTTGACTGTGTCGCACTGTGTTATTCAGCACTCGTAGATCTATATTTACATGTAGGTGCCTGACCAACTGACGTACGAGTAGCTGGCATCATTGTTACGCTTTGGCTACAACCTACATAGGTAGGCTACCTACATCACTACGCATCTTTCATACTGATCCAAACACGCGAATCTACGCGGCAGCAACGGTTATCTTTCCTATATCTAACTTATACGATCAGCACTCTTTCTCGTATGAGATTTCTACTACTAACCTTTTGGTGTCGGGTTAGGGTTGATAGGTGGTAAGCACCGACTGACTCACTTGAACATGTTAATCTAGGTAAACATCACGAACATCGGCTCTACACCATCTCCGGTCGAATGGCGATGGAAGAATGACACACCAGTTCCAGGAAATCGACAGATACCCCAACTTGAGTATGCCGTATAATACCTTATTATGCATAATATACCTATAGTAACAGCAGGCAGGCATCTGCAGTATCGTAGCACAGCATTTACCTGCAACAACATTGTACAAGTTCCGGAGATCTATCCAACGGACTGGTTGGGGCCAAAGAACATGGCGGAGATCAATATATACACCGGAGGCTTTGATCGTGTGCACGAGGAGAGACGTCATGAGGGGCTGTTGTCGATGTTTGACATGATGCCACGGTACCTGGAAACCGGTTGGCTGATGAAATAATAAAGTGATTTGAGTTCGTCAAGAGTCATTTCGGCCAAGACGATAGCATCATTAGGTTTTGCAGTGACTGACTACTCCCGGCCGAAGCGAGCAACACTGCTTTCTAGCCGGACCGTGGCGTGCATTTGCTTTCTAATAAACATTCGTCTACATCCGATAACCACCTGCATCTCTCTTTTATCATGCTGTGTAAGTGTTGCCGGACGACGTCAAAGTTGCCAACCCGTCGGCCCTCTGTCTTGTCTTGTACGTTTAAACTAACCTGCATACCCGTCTGCAAACACAAAGTCCCACGCGACGAGCCAATGGCTGTTGGGATCAGATTTACAATTTTCCGATCCTAGAAGCTCCGATCACTAGAACTTTCTAATTTTATTCGTTAGACCTACTTATAAATCTTATGATTTAGGGAGTAACCCTTTTAATAGGTAACTTTTATACTGCAATTATAAACCTTAAATCTTTGTTATTTATATTTAAATAAGAGGATTAAAGTAAATAGATCTGTATAAAATAAAATTACCTTTTTTATTACTTTTAAGATTTAAATACCCTAGTGTAAGCTTATATTTTTTTTTAGTGTTTTTAGTAAAGTACTAAGATGCTTTAAAAATAAAAAAACTGTTTATTATATAAGGTTGTTAATATTTTTAAAGGCTATATTAGCTATTATATTATTATAAAAAGCTATATTAGCTTTTTAAATTATTATATTAAAAAGCTATATTAGCTTTTAAATTATATTAAAAAGCTATATTAGCTTTTAAACCTATTATAAAAAGCTATATTAGCTTTATTTAAAAATTAAAAAAAGCTATATTAGCTATTTTAAAAATTTATTATATTAATAAACTTATTAGTTTATTATTTAAATATACTAATTATATTATTATACTACCTAATTTAAAAATACTTTATACTTATTATATAAAAAAGTTAACTTAAAGTATTATTATATTTATTTAATTTATTATTTAAAAAAGCAAAAGATTTTAATAAAGAGCTGCTACTTATTAATTTAAAATATAAATATTTAAACTTTTTATATATTAAAAAACTTATTATATAGTTACTTTTAACTTATTTAATTTAAATTTTGCTATTTAATATAAAAAAAAACAAAGTTATATTATTAAAAGCTAAATAGCTATATTTAAATCTAGCTAACTATAGTTAGTTTACTAAAAAAATATTTATAGCACAATAAATTTAAAAGGTTTAATAAAAGTTTTGCAAAGCAAAAGCTTTTAACTTATATTTAAATATAGTAAAGGCAATAAATATGCTTTATAAAAAAGCTGCTGCTACTTTTATTAATAGTTAAACTAACTTATAAGCAATTATAGCTAAAGCTAAAAGCTAAAAAGCATTGTTAAAAAATTTTTTAACTTTTAAATAAGCTTTTTAAAACAAGTTTTTAGCTAAGTTAAAAAATAAAAACGTTATTTAACTTATAAATAACTTATAAAAGCTTTATTAAAAAAATAAAAACTTAGTTTTATACTATAACTAAACTATTATATTATTAAAAAAAATAAAAGGCTAAAATGCTTTTATTACTATATTTTTTATTTAATTATTAGTACTTAAGCAATTTACTTTAAAATTAATTATTAAAACGTTTATTAATAAGATTTAAAATAAAAATTTTAAATTAAAAGCTATAAACAAAGGAGCTTATAATACTTATTTACTAAAAGATTTTTAAAATATAGTAAAAAGTGTAGCTTATATGCTTAAAACTAAAAAACAGTTTTAAAAAAAAAAGGCTAAAAAGTTTAAAATTTAAATAATAAAAAAAATAATAGCTATAAATGCTAAAATAAACGTAAATAAGGTAATTTAAAAAGCTTATTTAACCTTTAATATTATTTTATTATTAAGCTTTTATATATACTTAAAAATTTTTTTAAAATTTAAAGTTAAAAAACCTAAGATCTTTTAAAAAACTTAATTATAGCTTAATATATTAACTTAGCAAAATTTTTAACTTACTTATAAGAAAAGCTTTTAAAAATTAAAATATAAAGTAATAAGGTAGCAAATAGCACTTATTATTAAAATAAACTTGTTAAAGCTTTTACTATAAAAAAACTTAAAAAATTTATTAGTAAATAAAAAAGAAAAAGTTATAAAAAGCACTAAAGTCTGCTTTTGTTATAAAAAACTAGGTTATATTAAACTAAATTATACTATATTTAAAGCATTTATTTTAAAACTATAAAAATAAGCATAGTTAAAAGCTTTAATAGTTTTTTATAAAAAAGCAAAAAGGATAGGAGTTAATAGTGCTAAACTTGTTTTTTTTTTAGCTACGTTATACTATTTTATAATACTTTAAAAAATAACCTAAAAAAAAGATAATAATAATTTATTAAATAAAAAATCTTAGCATTATATTACTATAAGCTTGTTAAGCTATATACTTAAAAGATTTAAGTTTAAAAGATTTAAGTTTAAATTATTTAAATTTAAAAGATTTAAAAACAAAAAGAAATTAAAAAATTGTAAGTAAAAAAATAAGCTAAAAGCTTAAATGTGCTTATTGTAAAGCATGCTTATAAAGGCATTTAAAAGACTTTTAAAGCAAAAATATAATAAAAAGAAATTAATTTTTATTAAGTTACTTTTAAATAAGAAAAAAAGTAAAAAACGTAAAAAAAATAAAAAGCAAAAAGCTTTTTATTGTGCTAAAAAGATTTATAGTAAGCTAGGAAAAAGATTATTTAATTATAAAAAGCTAGCTAATTAGATTTAAGTTAAAATAAGTTTAATAAATTTGTTTTAAGTTAGTTTTAATGCTTTTTTAGCTATAAAGTATATAGCTACTTAGATTACTATAAAAGCTTAAAAAAAGCTAAATTAATAGCTTAAACTAAAAAATTAATGCATTTAAACTTAAATTTAGCTTTAATATACTTAGCTACTGCTGCTTAGAAAGTTACTTTAATCTTTTATTATAAAAAAAATAAAAAATAATTAACTAAATTGCTGCTAAAAAATTTTGCTTAAACTAACTAAAAATTTAATATTAATATTATATTTTAAAAAAAAATAAAAAAGTTAGGTTTTAAAGCTTTTAAGCTTTTAGATTTAAGATTTAATTAGCTTTTTATTTAAATATTAAGCAAAGACTTAGTAAAGGTAATATATTACGTTATTATAATACTAAGCATTAAAAAAGTATAGCGTACTATATAGGCTATTATTAAAGCTTTTATAATAGGTTATAAAATAAATAATAATATTTGTATAATTTTAAAACTTTTATAGTTATAAAATATAGTTATAATAATTAATATATGCTTAAGTATTTTAAGCATAAAAAATAAAGGTTAAAAAGACTTTTATATAAAAATTAAAAAACTTGTAATAATTTAGTTTAAAGGTTATAAACTATTTTTGTTACTAAATAAACCTTTTATTAAACTAAACTTAAAAGCAGCTTTAAAAAAGCTAAGCAAATTAGAAACAAAAAATTTAAATAAATTTAAAAGCTTTAATAGTTTTTAAAGCAAAAATAAAGAAAATTTAAAAGCTTTAAATAATTTATTAAAAAACTAAATAAGCTATTATAACTATACTATTAAATTACTTTAAACTGTTAAGTTATTAAATTTAAAAAAAATAAGGTTATAAAAATTAAAATAAGCTTATTAATTAAGCTTTATATTATGCTTTTAAAAATATATTACCTAATAAATTCTTTTAAATTTATATTTTATTTTTATAAGTAAACTATATATTATAAACTTAAGTTAAATATATATAGTGCTAAAAAAGCTATATATTATACTTTAAAATTAATATTAGCAATTTTTAATATAAAAAATTTAGTACTTAGTTAATATGTTACTTTAAAAAAAAAAGTATATATAAAATTATTAAAATCTGCTAAAAGCTTTTTAAAAGTAATAGTACTATTTTTTATTTAAAAAAAACCTGTTTGCTAAGCTATAGTAACTATTAAAAAAGTTTTCTTGTTAAAAGTAAAAGCTTAGTTTAAAAAATTTAAAATTTATTTAAGTTTATTAGTGCTAAATAATTTTTAAAAAGATATTATAAAAACTTTTTATATATATTAAAATTTTAATACTTTTAGCATTATAAATATATAAGTAACTAATTTATATAAATACTATATAAGGCTTAAAAAAAAGTAAAGCTATAAAATAAATTTAAATAAAAAACATAAACTTAACTTTAAAGATATTAAATAAACAAATTAGTATAAAAAAGAATTAATGCTAGTATATATAAATTAACTATTGCTATAAATAAAAAGCTTTTGTTATAAAAATCCTAGCTTATAATAGTTATAAAAAATTATATATTTATTAACTTAAATTTATAAAGAAAACAATATATTACCTTTAATTACTAAAATGTAAATAAAGATTTATTAAAGATTAATATACTGCTTATTGCTAAGATTTACAATTATTTAAGCAATTTATTAGCTAGAAGTTTTTTTAAATTTAATTTAAAAAATATGTTTTAAATAATCTTTATATACTTATTTTATAAACATATTTTTACTTTTTTTGTTTTAAGATTTTTATAAATATAACTAACTAAAATGCTTTAAGGCTTGTAAACGTTTGCTTTTTTTTTAACTAAGCTTATAAAAATTATGCTTAGTTTTATTTTATTTTTAAATTTTAAAGATTTATTGCTATAACTATATAGTTTTAAAAATGTTGTACTTATATTTTTTTATATAAATAATATATTTTTATTTTATAAAGATTTTTAAGTATAATAAGAATTTATTAAGTTTAATTTTTTACTAAAAATAGTATAAGCTATACTAAAGTTATTTTTTAAAAAGATTTACTTTAAATGTATTAAAATAGTAGTATTAAAAGTGCTTTATTATGTTTATAAGAGCTTATAAGTAATATTAAAAAAAAGCAAAAAGATTTAAATATAGCTTATATTAACAAATTAAATAGCTATAAGATTATTTTTAAAAGCTATTAGCTATATATGCAAATAAATTAAAAATTTTGTTAAAATTATAAAACTGTTAACTAAATTAACTAGATTTGTTAAATAGTAATAGGGCTATTTAAAAGCTTTAGCTTTTAACTTGTTAAAAATGCAATTTTTAGCTATTATAAAGATATATAAATATATTTATAATAAAAAGGTAAAAGTATTTATTAATGCTTTAAAATATAGTAGCAAATTTTTTATTATGCAAACTTAGGAAAGGATTAATATTTTTTTAATATATAATAGTTTTTTATTTATAAAAACTTAAAAAAACTATAAGACGTATAAAAAAAAGCTTTTAGTTATTATAAAGCTTTTACGTTATTATGTTTAATACTTTATTATATTATTTAAAAAATAGTTAGTTATATATACTAATTATTTATTGCTTAGCTTTTTTATTAACTTAATATATTATAAAAGTATTTATGCTAAATAAGCTAATAAGCTTAAATAGTTAAACGTTTAAATTTAATATATTTTTAAAAAAAAGAATAAAGCTATAAATGCTTTATTAAAAATAATATTTAAAGAAAATAACTATAATTTTAGTATTTTAAAAAAGCTTAGCAAATTAAATAACTATAGTAAATAAATTTAAAAAAATAGTAAAAAAAAGTATAAAAATATTTTTTTAAAGCTTTTAAAAAAAAAGGCAGAAGCTTTAATTAAAGCTAACTATTAAGCTGCTAAATAAGTAAACTTAAAATTATATTTTTGTGCTATATAAAATTAGTTTAATAAATTAAATAAATTCTAGTTACTAAGTAACTTAATATTAAGTTTTAAAAATTTTATTTATAATTTAAAGTATAAAGCTAAATTATAGTATTTAAATATTTGCAAGCTTTTAAAAAAAAGATATTATAATTTATTAAATAAAATAAAGAAAAAAATATTGCTTAAATAAGTACAAGATTATTAAATTTATAAAAATTAGCTTAAGCATTAATAGCAAGAAATATAAAAGTTATATATATGTTAAAATAAAGTAGTAAAAGCTTTTAAGCAAGCTTATAATAATTTAAGTTATTTTTTAGTAATAATAATACTTTAAAAGATAAGTAGGTTAGTATACTAGCTAACTATAGTAAAAAATATATAAGATTATTACTTAAAATATATATGCTATATAAAGTATAGGCTAGCTATGCTAAAAGCTTTTAATTTTTTTATTATAGTAATAGCACTATTTTAAGTAATTGTTATAGATTTTATTAAACTATTTTTAAAAATATTTAAAAAATATTATTACTATTTGCTGTTAGTAGATTATTTTAGTTGTTTTACTTAAGCAATACTTATAAAAAACTATAAAAAAAGTATAGCAAAAGCAGAAATTATAAGATAAAGGTATTTTATTAGCGTTACTTTACTAAAAGTATATATAAATTTTAAAAAGGCTTTTATTTTAAATAAATTTAGTTAAGTGCTTTAAAAAATAAGCACTAAGCTTATTAATTTATTATTTAGATTTTATAAATTTATAAAAATAGTAAAAGCTTATATAAAAATTTTATAATAAGTGCTTAGGAAAATTATTTTTATAACTATAAAATAAGCAAATTAATTATATAAGGCAATTTTATATTATAATAGCAAACTAATAGCATTAGTTAAATTATTACTAGTTAAGATACTATATAAAATTATACTTTGTAGATTTTTAGAATTTAAGTTTTTATTAGCTAATTAAGCTATTTTAAAGACCTTACTAGCTTTTAAAAACTTTAACTTATTAATAAAAGATAAGCTTGTATTATTATAAGCAAAGCTTATAACTAAAGTATAAGTAAATTAAAAAAGCATTTTAAAAAGCATATTAATTAAATATAAATTTAAAAAATATTAATATAATATAAAAATTTTAAAAATTTAACCTAAAGATTTTATAATATTATTATAAAAAAAAAAGCTACAAAAGCTAGCTTTATAATAAAAGGGTTCTTTTATTGTTAAAAAGCATTTTAGTAAACTATTATTTTAATTAATTAACTTAAATAGATTTTTTATATTTTTATATAACTATTATAAAAATTTGTTAAAAGTTTTTAAACTATAAAAAAGATATTTATATTAAAAAAATAACCTAGTGTTGCTTATAAAAACAAGTATGCATATTTATTAACTATTTAATTAAGCTTAACTTTATATATTTGCTACCTATTGCTTTATTTAGCAAGCTTATAATAGCTTTATCCTTTAACTATAAAGCGTAGACTTTTTTATTTTTGTTTATTTGTTAAGATTAGATTTACAATTTTCCAATCTTAAAAGCTTTAATTACTAAAACTTTTTAATTTTATTTGTTAGACCTACCTATAAATCCTATAATTTAGGGAGTAACCCCCTTAATAGGTGACTTCTATACTGCAGTTATAAACCTTAAATCCTTGTTATTTACATTTAAATAAAAGGATTAGAGTAAATAGATCTGTACAAAATAGAATCACCTTTTTTGTCACTTTTAAGATCCAGATACCCTGGTGCAAGCTTATATCCTTCTTTGGTGGCAACCTCAACCCGGCCGTTTGAGGGGTGAGTTTTGCGTGCTCCCGGACGCCGCAGCTGAACAGGGCTTCATAGAGTAGCCAAAATATGGTTCCTGTTCCCGTGTACCGCCCCGTCCCGGTTGCAGCGAGCAATGTTTCTTTCGTTTGTCCCATTATGACTTTCGCTCGCTTCGTCCAACCTGTCAGTCACGCCTGTGTGCCAGTGCTGTGTCTAATTCCAAGAGCCGGGAAATCATTATTCATACGTACCAGAATGACGACTTTTACGCAAAGAGGTAATGGTCTTACATCATTACAATGAAGATTTCCCCGTATTCAAGAATGCCTGACACCGTACACGTACAGCTTTCTGTATCCACAAGGGGTCGGTTATGCCAAAGCCCCCTATCAAGGGGTGTCGATCATAAGCACGGGGAATGTCTTCTGGCCAGCCACCACATTATCGCGGGCACTATGTACGAGTAGGAATGCGCATGTACTCTGTTACCTGTCGTACAGTCGGTGTACCCCTATAAGATGGCATGGGTCCTCAAATTAGAACCACTATACCTAATACGGTAGTAGAGTCCCGTAGGAGTAACCAGAAGGAGATTAGGGCAGCGAGAACGGGAATGATTCCCCACAATGTATGCCGAACATGAATAGAAAATGGGCTGATGGGATGGGGGATTCTCGCAAATCCTGATCAAGATTGGAAGATTAGCATTTCCTTGAAAGGGAAAGGTTTTCGCTGGTAAGGGCTTAACCCCAGAACTTTCTGTCCGAGGATACAAATGTGTACCTACTCATGTACCTACGAATACTCACACCGCTGTTGACTGACTGCATTCTTCAAGTACGTACGTAACCTGAGGGGAGAATGAGTTACAGTAGGTAATCGTAGGTAACCTTCGAAGCCTGTTAATCAGGGGGAGGGATGGGGAGGTGTTATCAAATTTTGGCTGTTATATGGCACGGAGAAACCAACCATCAAACATGAGATGAACAAATCCAAAAATTCCAGGTTCTCTCCCTTGCCCAGGCCCAGCGCGGTTACGTCTCCCATATTCTCTTCTCTTCGCTTCTCGTCACGCCCGGCCGGTCATAGGGCATATCAGTTAGTCGTGACCCAAGTCATCAGGTGTCGTCAGTCAGTAGCTGAAAAAAGAACCTTACTATTTATTATCTAGGTTGACATAAACCCGAAGAGAGGTCACGTGGGGTGGTAAGGGGCGGCTGGCTGCCAAGGCACTTGCAGCCACAGTCGCGCCATTATAGTTAGCCCGGACCCACCTAAGATAGACGTTAAAATTCTACTACTACTACTATTATCTAGGTTGTAAACCTGTTATCGTGGATTTATCTATCTCGGGTTGCTACACCAGTCGGAACCCGACCATCCCAGACAATGGAAAAAGGGGTTGATTCTTTCGCGGGTTGTTTAAGTAGTATCTAGTTTAATACAAACATATATATAAATATAAACATTTCACACATGGAGTACCTAATAAGCACCTTCGGAGTTTCTTCCCGAATCCGAGTCCGGTTTTCTCCACTATCCGCATGCCGGATAACCATGATTTATATCCGCGTGTTCAGCCTTAGACGTTGGATTTTTTCGACCAAAGTCAAGTAGAGCCATGTTTACATACCTACTCTTTGACCCGATCAAATCAGCAAACGGGAAAACATATAAAAGGCGTCAGTCATCGATTGGACAAGTTCGACAATGGCATCCCAAGACGAATCTCCTCTTTCCAACTTGAATTCCACGACGTTAGGCGCCAAGTTCCCTGAAATCACTCTACCAGACGGGAGCAAAGTGCAGACAGGGACTGTCGGGTGAGTTTCTTGCATGCCCAGAAAGTGAAAAATATGCCGCATAAATATTTACTTTACTCCTTGGAAACCAGTGCTCTCTTAGTCAATATCCGTGCATACAACGCAGCTTATGACGCTGGTGACATTGCGAAGGCCAGGGCTTTAGAGCCCGCTTTCAAAGCTGCCCTGCCGCTCTTGGATAAAGTTGGCATGTTTGACTTATTCAAGCCGGATGAGTGGATTCAAGGGGACAACCAAGGTCGAAAAGCCGTAGGACGGCTATACCAAGAATTCAAGGCCGGTAAATGAAGAATAGGCACCTGGTCACCAGCTAGTGAGTCACATATTCATGTAGAAGCACTCTACCCAGAGCCAACCTGCTAACGGGGCAAAAGGCGTAGGTTCCAAGGATGCGGCAGTAATATTGAATAACTCCTAACTCCTATACTGCGGCTTTCGGGGAAGCCTTTCCCGGATAGTCGATTGCAGAGGCGACAACAGTGTTGCAAAGCTTATAAAAGGCTATTTCTTCTGTCTTTTCTGAACGTCGTCATTGCTGGATGGCACTTTATCCCCATCCAGATCACGGTTCCGTTTCAGACCCTTCATCTTTCTTGTCTGCAGGTCACTCAGATCCTGTTTGCCCAAGTGAATCCTGCCAAGCTTGTCGCCCACGATATCTGTAGTGATGTTCTTCTTCGTCTTCTCTATGCCCACCTTGGCCTTCTTCATAGCCTCCTTCCAAACCGCCTCGTCTGGCTGCTGGCTACGGCCGATACGGAAATCAATTCGCTGCAGCGCCAGTATTAGTAAAACTTAATATCCGGTCAAGGGGTTGGCACAGCATGCGACTAGAGAGCTAACTTACCGGGCCCATCTCCTCTAACTCAATACGCGGCAGTCTCTGCCCGCTTCTCTTGGTGTCAAGAAGATACAAGCGTAGATGAACAGTAGGTTTGACATCGTCGCCAGCTGGCTCGTCGGCGGCGACTGATATCAGGTATTGCAAACCCTCAACGTCGATTTTATCGCTGCCATTATCTCCCTTGAACATATCGGTAAAGATACTCTTTAATATCGTAAATTCGTTGGCGACTGGGCTATCCCACGCCGTCCCGGAAAACAACATCATGGGCCTTAAGCCAACGGCGAATTTGCGAGACTTGAACTGCGACAATGTGCGGAAGGTCTCTGGTATTATATGAAGCTCTATCATGTCGAGTATTTGGTTCGCGGCAAACGTCCGTGCAAATGTGAGGGTATTTGGGCGCTTCTTGGAGCTAGACCCGAACACAAGCAAGCTTGTATCATTTTTTTCGGAGAAAAAGACGAGTGATGAGGGGTCTTCGAAGGGATGGATATCGTTCTTCTTGCTGAATTTCTTCGCTAGTCTATAATATCAATATTAGTAAGGGCCGGATCTGCTAGAAAGGCGCTTTCTAGCTATACTTACGGTTGTCGCAAAGAGTGGAGGTCGGCAAGAGCGTCCTGCACAATCTGACTGCACGTTGTGCCACGGCTATGGAGATTTGTTAGACTTAATTGGCATTTTGCGATAGGTCATTTCATACAGGAAGAGAGTCGACTTCGGATTTTCGATTATCTTTGGCGCCTTCTTTTCAAGAGCTCTCTTACTCCTGGCATTTTTGGGTTTTCTATGGTCAAGTTGTCAGCGACATTTCATGTTGCGCATAGGGATAGAGTGAATTGGTCATTCTACATACATTTCTCGAAGCATCGCGGATGCTGTATATATCTGGACTAAGAGTTCGGGCGTGAGTGACAATGTATGTAAAAATTAATGGCGTTTCTGGGTGGTCAACTGCTTCTGTCGCGGCGAATGCGACTGTAGCTGCATAGAACGGAAATATTTTAGGTGGGGAGGCTTTTTGCCGGCAGAAATCTGGGGGCGCCTATGCTCCACAGGTTCGGCAGGCGGTATGGTAACCCAAGAGGTGGTAGGTGGGTACCTTCCTGGAGGTACCTCCTACTCGTACTCGCATCCTTTATTCATTTACGGCTGTCACAGACCACGGCACACCAGATTCAATGTCTCTGCAGTTGTTGTGTTCAGCCTGGCAGCTTCTTTCTGAATGACGACTGGCTGTTATTTAACCTTATTGCAAATTGATGTCTACTCGTGAAATTGACAGCAAGTTAAGTGTCCAAGTTCATTTGATATGACATTCAACGCGTTTTGTAGCTTTGATAGGGAGTCTCCCCGATTTGATGTCTGTAGCTTATGTCATGAAGACGGTAAGATTCGGGGCATCTTTAATTTACAGTCGAGAGGGGGAAGAGACATTCTTTCCAAAGTTTTCGTTCACCAAAACATATCTGTACCGGGCCTTTCCGTTGTCCATATCGACAACAGCCTGGTTCGCCTCCTTCAAAGGACGCTCCTCAATCCAGGGCTTAATATTCTTGTCAGCCGCTAGTTGTAGCATCTCCTTGATCTCCCACGGTGCTCCAGTAGCGCTGCCAGTGATATTAATACCACCAAGAAGAGCAAAGACGGGCACTTGAGGGAATTCACCCTTATCGGCAGCCCTGTCTACATATCAGTTATACACTCATGACAGTATCGACCCAGCTTGAGATCGGGGCGATAAACTCACCCTACTTGGACAAAGCTGCCACCTCTCTTGAGAAGTCCGAGGTATTTCGTCAAAGGCATGTTTGCGCTGCTGGCGGTGCATATAATGAGGTCCACTATCGTTCCAGGTGTTAGTATATAGGCAGCAGCTTGTGTACGCCGAGGCGGCTGCGGCGATGGGGAAGCGTTATGCCACTAACAGGTTCGCCGATACTTCTTGTGCCAGTCTTGATCCTCATCAGTGGCGATATACTCGTCCGCGCCGAGCTTCAAGACATCGTCCCTCTTTGCGTTCTTCCTTGAGATACCGACTACTTTGTCGGCACCTAGGGCCTTGGCAAATAGTACACCAAAGTGTCCTAGCCCGCCTACACCAACGATTCCAACCGTCTTCCCTGGTCCACAGCCATTTCGTCTCAACGGTGAGTAGACGGTAACACCGCCGCACAGCATGGGAGCTGCATCTGCCGACGCCAATCCTTGGGGAATATGGACAACAAACTGTTGGTTTGTCCGGTGGTAATTTGCGTAACCACCGTAGGCTTTGCCTTCATCGTTGGGGAAAAAGGAACCGTAAGTGTTGACGATACCACGACTGCAGTAGGTGTCGTTGCCGCTAGAGCATTCGGGACAATCCGGCTGTTGACATGTGCGAGCTTGCGCGCCAACGCCGATTCGGTCACCAACTTTAACGTCCTTTACATTTTTGCCAACACGCACGGCCCTCCCAACGATTTCATGGCCAACGCAGCAAGCTACTTACAGTTAGCAATTCCCAAGCGAATGAAGGCGGACGAGAGGTATACGAACGGTAAGGCGTTGGAAACCACCCGGAGCGAAGCGTGTGAATGTCAGAACCGCATATTCCGCAGTGGGAGACTTCAATATCGACATCATCCTCGGTCCATTTCTTGGGCTCGAATGAACCCCACTCCATCTTGCCCTTCACCGATTCAGGGTTGTGTCCCAACCATCCTTCGAACTTTATGTCGGCCATGGTAACGAGCAATTCCTAGTCTTTGTGTGTGGCGATGGATTTGTCTTGGAATGAAAGTGAGGTGTAGCGTAGGATAGGCATTAAAGTGGCGGGTTATCCGGCCTTTTTTATACTTCTTTGATGGCGGATGCCGAGTGTTCTCTTGCATGACGTTATTTAAGATATATCTTTTAGATAGTCCCGCCCTAAGGAAGACTCCACGACGGGACCGCTACATAGCATTTGAGCTAACTTTGTCTCTATTCCCTACAGATCCATCCGAGTTATTGCCGCCACGGGCAAACACTCTACGTATTGCCAACATCTGCCTGCAAAAATTCTAAAGTTTCTGCCTAACCTAGCGGGAATAAGACACTTATCTCCAGTCTCTTCTCTCCATGCTAGACCAGCTTGAGCTGTTTGCGTGGAGCGGTTGATGTCGATCTGGAAGCGAGCTGGAGTTGTTGGGACTTCATTCGATTTTTGTAACTAAGATAGCATGTGATTGCTTGCAACCCTCACTTACTAAGTACTTTAATCTACGTGCATAGCACCAACGCTAAAGCTCGGATACAGCAAGTCGAACTCGGAGTATCGCAGCATCGACCTCTGCGATGAATCATAATCGCTAAGACGAACATATCTGTAGTTCAGTTAAGCTCTGAAGGACGGAGATTACTCGTAATCTCCGGTCATTGATGAATGTCTCTCGACGAGGAGAGACGGTGAGGGCTTCTTCAGGCCATCTCAACCGACCTAGTTTACCCTAGTTACACGAAGGAATCGAACTTGTGGTATGATATTTTCCAGTTGGCGCGGGGTACCCCACGCATGCCCCCTCCACCGTCAGGTACACGTGCGACTATAATCGAAATTGATATCAACTGTCAGTTTCATCATGCAGGGGACTTGAACTTTTCCAGTCATGTTATTAATCAAGCCATAAATATAATCTCCGAAATCACTTTTTGTTTATTAAGCGATCGATATCTGCTCTGGCCGCCTCTGTATTCATACGAAAATTATTCCTATTCGTTATATCCGATGCTTTTAGTCAAGTGCTTAACGCCGATGACCTTGCCCCCTTGCATCTACTTGTGGGTTCGCTCGACCTCATTCGACAACTTACTTTTGTAATACTCGTACTTCATATACCTACCACATCATCGAGGTATTTCGAATGATTCCTTAACTTCACCCTTCATGATGTGTTACGTTATTCAGTTTCGCAATAGATACATATAGGTAAGGTAGTAAGATATAGCAAAAACAGAGATACCTACCTACACTTTTCGTTAGATTTTGGTGCTTTTTTATTCGAGCAGACGACGGACTTTTAACCAACCCCCCTTGAGGTTTCTGGAACCGAAGCAGATCTTCAAATCGCTTATCTCCTAGACTAGGAACCTTTCCCCTCTACTCTAGCCCACTCAAGGGGGCTAATTAGCTTGAATATGAATAAAAGTACTTGCTCATGTGGAGTTGGGTCTTGACTTGATGGCCTCATTAGGGTTGCATTTTGTATCATACACATACCGTATCATACAGAATGATTCCTAAATCATTCAGTATCCTTAAAAGATACAATGTACCGACGGAATAACTAGTTCTTCCGTGTCCACTTTTCCGCCGATCAGCGCCTAAATAAGTAACAATTACGACAATCAGGAAGCTAGATTTCTAGACTTACATTAGCTTATCAAAACACTTACAGAAATGCATTTTGCTATGCTATTTTGCTACTGCTACCTCTGCCACCTTTGCTACTGCTACCTCTGCTACTGCTACCTTTGCTACTACTACCTTTACTTATAAATAGCTATAGCAGAAGCCCTTTAGCTAGCTAGCTATAATAGAAGACCTTTGGCTGGCTATAGGCTATAGGCTATAGCAAAAGGTATAATAGTATAGTAAATTAAGTAGTAGGTCAGGTAGTAAAACCTTGTAAAGATAGCCTTATTAACGTTTTTTTTAATAAGTATGCAAAAACAAGCCGTACAAGCTGCAAAGGAAATAAAAACACTAAAAAAAATAACGATAAGGTAAAAAAGAAAGTAAAAAAATAGTTAAAAGTGTTATTTTTATAATAAAAGTAGTGGTTAGGATATAAAGTGCTAGAAAGCAATTGTATTATACGTTTTATACAAAAATTTGTATAGGGAATTGTATTATACCAGTATGTTCGTCAAGGATACTGTACTACTGCCACCCTAGGCCTCATGATACGCGGTGTTGAGGATAGGAATCAAACCAACTTCAGTTCAGCCATCTATTTACATACGCGTACTTACGAAACGGCCTCAAGCAATCTATACATACAACCTATCTGAATGGGAAGAAGAAGAAACCCCCCCAAAAATATCCTCCCATTCATATCTCTATCCCTACTCGCAACAACAGTCCGCGCAACACCATCACCATCACCACAACAACAAGAACAACAAAAACCCTTAATCCAAGTCTCCTCATCATCATCTTCATCCTCATGGCGTATATACCCCCAAGACAACCGCACATGTGTAACCCCCCCATCCAACAACAGCAACAACACCAAACACTTCACAGGTCTCATCCCCATTGACCCTGATCATAACAAATCCCTCTTCTTCTGGTTTTTTGAAAGGACAGACAAACCCCAAACATCATCATCATCCCCATCCCCTACAATAATCTTCCTAAACGGCGGACCAGGAGGAAGTTCTCTCTCAGGTCTCTTCACGGAGATAGGTCCATGCATTATCGACAACACCACCACCACCATCACAGACCCCAACCCATATAGTTGGACATCTTTCGCAAATCTATTATTCCTAGACCAACCCGCCGGAACAGGCTTCTCCACTGCATCCGCATCCTCGATGCCATTAACATTAGCTGAATCATCTCGCGATTTCACCCTCTTCCTATCTAAATTCATCACACATTTCCCAGAGTATTTCACAAATGAAGGGGAGTTATATATAGCAGGGGAATCCTTCGGAGGTCGCTATATATCGCGATATATTTCCGACATCATCCTCTCAAACCAAGAACAAACCAAACCCAAACCCATAAAAATATCCGGTATAATCCTCATAGACGCGTTCATAGACGGTATATCGCCCTTTCTAGGCTACCACGAATTATTCTGCAACAATGACGAATCTGAATACCAAGACATCCTGCACTTCAATTCCACAACATGCTCCCACTTATCTACAGTCGCTATCCCGCGAGCAGAAGAATTGTTAAATACATGTCGGGAAAGTCTAAGTACCGCGGATTGTGATGTCGCGACGCGATATGTTATGGACGAGATATATATTCATCTACGAGAGGAAGAAGATACGGGGAGATATACCCGGTATGATTGTACGTACCTTTGGACACTATACTATACGAAATATGTTTTTTTACCTTAACTTAACCTAACCGTCACCAAAAAAAAAAAAAAAGTACGTCTCCCCTGCGAATTGCCAGATAAAGCCTGTATCCCTCCTGTGCAGTTTTATCCGGAACCTTATTTAAATCGGCCCGAGGTACAGAAACTGTTAGGTTTCGATACACCCCGTGAATACCGAACAATCAACATGACCCTCAACGAGGCCTGGTCCAGCCAACCCGAGATTGTGATACCCACGACGCGGAATCTGTCCTGGCTGCTTGACCAGGGGGATTTACGAGTTCTCGTCTTTAATGGTGTTTACGATGCTGCCATGTATGTCGTTCTGTTCATATTTCCGACGTCTATCCTGTTGGGTAGGTACTAACAAGACAAAAAAATATAGAACTACGCCAGGCATGTTCCGCGAATTCGATCATCTACCATGGTCACAAAGGGACGTCTTTCGCCGACAGCCCAAGACCAATTGGTACTGGACCGACTCTGTCGGTTCATTGTTCGAAGGAGGGAAGATAAAATCCGTCCCGAAGCTACATGTTGCTAGCGTCTATGATGCGGGACACATGTCTCCCGGTGATGCAAAGCCTGCTGTTGCTTCACTAGTCCGGCAGTGGATAGGACTTTAGAAGTGGCATAGATCTCTTTCCTTCCATGGTCGATATCTGGCATTAAAGTATCGGTCTCCTCACTGTCATTCGAAGTTCTTGTTCCGTGTTCGTGGGGGCGGGTATATATATTGAGATGCAGTTTGTTGTTCATCAGAGTGAAAGGGGACGAAACGTGGCCAGGTAGGTATTCGAGTAAGAACCGACTTTTAGAATAATGTGACGGCATCTATTTCCTTCGTTCACTTCCATAGGCTGGTTGATCTACGTCAAATTGTTGGAAGGTACCCAGGATCATCCCAATACAATGTGCTTCGGATGGACACACTGTGCGAGAGAAACTAGGTAGGTACCTTGAATATTGGACAAAACGCCGGCTGGATCTCATCCAACACTGGGAAATTCAATGATAGGTAGGTATATAATACGAACACTGCCAGAACCGAATAGAACGGAATGTAATATATTTGCTAAACTTTGTCACGGAGGCAGAGCCCACTCATGTTCACACCCGAAGTGTCCTGCCAGGACGGAAATGAACCAGCTGACTCAATAATAACAATTTATCTGTCCATCAAGATCGTAGATAGTCCTTGCCTCTTGGTGATCAACCTTTCACTCGCTCTCCCCCTTCCAAGATTGACCTATGACCTCTTGGTATAGAGTAGAAACGAAATCAACTTCGCTCTCCTCCCCTTCCCCCTTTTCTTCCGCATCATCCCCGCTATTCTGCTCCGTGGTGGCGTCGCGCCTCAAAGCGGAGCTCTCGCCCAGCCGTCTCGCCACATCATTCGCCTCGTTGAGGCTTACGAGGCGCCGCCGTCCCTGGGTCTTGGGTAGATATTCCTGTACGACGTCCCAAGTAGCCTCCTTGGCGCCTTTTCTGCCAGTGTCGAAAAGGGAAGGGAGTTTTTTGACCAGGGTTGGATTGCCGAGATTTCGCGCGCTGATATCGAGGGACTCGAGACCAGATGCCTTCTCGTTGGTGAAGATGTCGTAGGCTATTTCGGCCGGGGTCCGACCCACCGCATTCTCGCGATTGAGGAGCTCCGGGTTATGCTCGAGTAGGGCGCGCGTTTGCTCCGGCCTCGACGCGGCCACAGCCGTGTGGAGGGCCGTGTCGCCCGAGCCGCTCAACATCTCTAGTCCCTCGCCCTTGGAGAATGAGAGGAGAAGTTTGAGGATTTCGATCTTGTCCTTGTCGACCTGCTCCGAGTCGTCGGTCCGTCCAATCTGTAGTGCGAAAAATCGATTTCTCGGCGAATACGCAGGCTTATGGGTGCTCTTCAGCCAGAAATGTAGTGGCGTCTCTCCGCCGTAGGCCAGGTGGTTGCGTTGACAAAACATAGAAGCCCTCAAGCCGGGGTCAAACAAGGACAGCATGTGCTCGAGATGGGGCTGTTTCGGCGAATTTGCGAGACAGGCGTGGATGATGTTATTGTACTCCTTATCTTTAACAGATTGATCTGCTCCGGCCTTGATGAGCGTCCTAGCAAACTCAACCCTGCCTAAGAGGCATGCCAGATACAGGGGCGTGTAGCCAGCGCCCGTTTTCGCTTCCATAGACGAGGGACAGACCGTAGTCAAATATTCGATAAGTTTGTTCGTTCCTTCTCCGAGAGGTCCCAAGACAGCACAGTGAATGACAAGGTCATCTGTATTATATTAGCCTAGCAAGACCAAGGCGCACGTCACTTTTACTGACGGAAAAGAATAGGGGGAAAAGGAAAACTCACTGTGGTTGTCAAGCCAAGTCCCAATAGCTCGATCAAAGCCCCCGGGTGACTGGTTCAGGTGCTTTAAACTCGGATCTTCTCTAGCAATCTTCGACTTGCCAAATTCTCGGTAATGTCTCGCCGGTGCGTCGCCTAGGAACCATTCAACTGATTCCAGAGACCCTGCATAAGCAGCCGTGAGCAAAGGTGGTGGTCGACTCTGAGGCTTAGTGGCAAGATTACGGCCGTGCCTGGCCCAATCAGATCTCTTCTTGCCATAGACCGTAAGACCTTGATAGTACCGAGGCTTGACTTCCATCTTCGCCCCGCTCTTCTTCACCAGGTCTTCAAGGGGGATGCCAGAACCGAATTCTCGGATCAGCTTGGAGAGCATATGAGTCCGTCCGAGTTCAATGGCACGACGAAAACCCATCTCAAGCATACCGTATGAGAACAGATACATGCCCGCCCCCCCACTATGAGTCTCGCTAGCGAGAGAAGGGAACCGACTTAACATGTCCAAGAGGAATTTAAATCGCTTATCGTCATCCTGCATAATCGCGAATTCGAGGAGATTGTTAGATGCGACCAGGATATCACCGACATTGTCTCCATCCGACACAAATGTTGACTTTACCCGCCATCCGAGAAGCTCTACGGCGGGGACGTCGCTCTGGACTTTGGTGGACACTCGGCCGACATCTTCGATGGTAAACCGATCGTCTATGATCTCCTTGAGAATGTCTGGACCACTGCCACTGTCGTCATCGTCCGTGTCTGAGCGTTCTGAAGAATCATCCTCATTATCAGCGCTTCTCAATGTGAACCGTGCCTTCTCTCCTTCTCCTCCTGGCGAATATTGCGCATGCGCAATCTCGAGTATCGCTTTGGCCGTATCGAAGTGTCCTCGAAGAAAAGCGAGTGAGAATGGGTTATTCCGCTGTAAATCAGACACTGCAATAACCAGAGGTGCCTCCTTTGTCTCGGGACCCCATGGGGCCAGGGTCAATGATTTGATCTTCTCCAAGTCGCCAGTCCATGCCGCTTCGAACCTTGATGGCCAACAGAGTTAGTAAACTGGAGTTTTTACCCCCGACTTTCCCTCGGTTGGCCGGGGATATGATTGCACGCGTATTAACTCACAGATCAATATATGCGTCCATGCGGTCGTCCATGGAGATGTGCCTTTTCCTGAAGCCCAACCTCGTCGTGTAATCAGCCGGTCTGGTGACTTCTGGTCTCGGAAAATAGTGTGACGGTGTATATTTGATATCCGGGTGTAACTCTTCGAATGTTTTAGCGTTTCTTTCCAAGAGTGCACGTTCAACCTTTTCCAGCTGTGAGAGAGTTTCCTTTATAGCTTCCCGCTTCTCAGCGAGTCCCGGCGGGCAATTCACTCTTGCTTCCTCTTTCTTGAGATTCTCCACGTTGTTTCTTAAAGCTTTCAACGTCTGATCGATATCTGTGGAAACCAGCCAATGTCGATAACTACCTTTCGGAAATTGGGAGAGGAACTCGGTTGTTCCTTGCGGCTCTTGGCAGGAACTGATCTTCCGCGGAACAACCTGCACTTCTTCTCCCTCATATCCACGCAACTCGGCTGCAAGCCTACGCACCATATCTAGGGCGGTCTCGCCCCTCTCTGAGCGAAACCTACTGCCAGGGGCGATGAGCGCATGGCACTTCGGGTTCAACTCATTAGGGTTGGCTCCTCTCGCAAGGATCTCGATTGCTATTTCAGGTTGCGGCGAACAGATGGCCAACACGAGAGGCTGTGCAGTCGTGTCACGAAACTTGAATTCATCGCTTTGGGCGGCCTGGAAATATCAGGTTAGCTGGGAATGCCTTGGACGACTCGCCGCCGTTAGGATATATATCCGCATCGTGCATCACTCACCCAGCCACTCTTTTCGTAAACGAGTTTGATATTCCGTAACCAGTCATCAAATTTGATCTCCGGTCGTGCCCCAGCATCAAGCAGTTTGAGTACCAGGATCGTATTGCCTTGGTCGATGGCGGTCATGAGAGGAGAAACGACAGCGGCGTTATACTGCCTCCCTGTTACGGCCAAGTGGTTGATGGCCGTTTTCAGACCGGTTTTGTCATTCTCCCATAGGCTATCGATGAGTTTCATGTTCCCGTTCTAAAATCGGCCTTCCTATCAGCTTCCATCACACAGCGCCTAACCTAAAGAGGTAAAGAAGGAGACCTCACCTGTACATAACGATGAAATGCTGTGACCGAGTGCGCATCGGCTTGTGAAGAGGTAGTTCCGAGGCTTAAAAGTGTCTCACTCATACGTATGGCCTTCTCGATCGGAAGTGCCAAGGCCAGAGCCAAGGTGAGAATGGCAGAGTTGGGTTCGTAGTCCGACCCGTCTCCAAGCTTTACAGGGAGTAAAGGATCAGCGCCGAACTCTTGACAGAGGAGCTTTACCACATCGCAATGGCCGCCGACGATGGCTAGATGAAGAGCAGAACAGTTCGAATCCCAGGCGACGGCATCGATCTTGTAAAAGTCCGGTTCGTCCCGGTTATCGTCAAGTGGGACAGCATCGGGCGCATTCTCAGCATCCTTGTCTTTGTTGTTCACTTTGATAAATGACCCAGTGGCGACAGAAAGGACACCATCATCTGAGGACGAGTCTTCGATGAGCTCGCCCTCCGAGTCTTCATTTCCGTCGTTGTCTTTTTCGTCGTCTTCGTCCTGGTCGCCTTCACTATTCTTCTCTTGGGCCAAGGCTCGACGGGCTTTTCGACGTTGTGATTGTTTCTCCGCCTCCTCTTCTTCATTCGAACTACTCTTTTGAAGCAGAATCTTTACAATTTCAACACTTCCGCGCGATGCGGCGAGGTGGAGGGCCGTACGCCCATCGGCGATACGAGCGATAAGTCGTGCGCCGTGGTCCACTAGGCATTGGACAATCGAAGGCGTGGAGCTGATCACAGCAAGGTGCAGTGGCGTACGTCCGGTATAGTCCCTCGTGTTGGGATCGGCGCCCTCTTGAGAGAGCCAATCCTGGACATGTTCCAGGTCGCCATCAACAATGGCTTGACAAAGACGAGCCGTGTTGCCGACATATGCCATTTCGGTCCAGTCATCGTCGTTGAGTGGATTGAATGACCCGATTTGCTGCCTTTGCGTCAATTATCGTAGTTGATATATATGGCGTAAGAAACAAACTTACCTGTCGGCCTGGGTCATCCATCCGGAAACTCAGGTTTCCTGAGACGTAAATCTCACCTCTATCTCATCGTTAGTCGACGCTTTTCGATTCTGATCGACGTGACAAGTATGAAAGGAGCCTTCCCAGTTTCGAACGAATGCAGATTTCGTTAAAAAGGGGAGAGACATAGGGAATATTGAAAGTGACATACTCTTTTTCAGCAATCTCGATCTCCTCAGGGGTCTGAGGCTTGGGGCATGTGCCACAGCAATCGCCAATGACCTACGCAGTCGTCAGAGGAAAGTATTGAAGTATTCCATGTGGCTCTTACTAACATCGTCTACACGGCCGAAGAAAGCTGGGTGTCTATGCAAATAGACCTCTCTCTCTTTGGGTTGGTTCCATTCGGCGTTGAGTACTATCGCGTATCAGACTGACAGTATGTGAAGCATGTATTACTAGGCAGTCTGACTTACGTAAGTCCCTGGTATAGCAGAGCTTCTCTATTTTCTTTGCATGGAACCTCTGTCCATAAGGGATTGTGAAAGTGTTGTAGCTGGACACTTCGCTTTCATCCACCCATTCTGCAACTTCATCTTCGTGGGTCTGATTTTGGCTTCGTCAGTACAGCGCCACTGGCAACAAATATGCAAGCGGTAAGGGCCCGGGACAGTGTCTTACATCCTTGATATTTCCATTCAGGCGGTGCTGATAGCGTTTGTTGATCTGAGGCCGGCCCCTTTCCTCTCTTCGCTTCTTCAAGTACTCCTCACGAGCACTGGTGGTGGGCAACCGCTCGAGCACCAGCAAACGAGCAAGGCCGAGGGTTCTTTGAAAGCTCCGTTCGAAGATGGTCGGGTCCACGCGAGAACGGTCAAGTTCCGGCCAGTACACTTCGAAATTCCGATGGCTATACTTCGATAAACGGTTTTCGTATGATGGGCTTCTCCGGCTAAGGTCGATCGGGTTGATCTGGGTTATATATGCAGCTAGAGCTCGAGGAGTGACGTAGACTTGCTTTCCGTCATATGCAGCTCCGGAGCAATCGATATCAAATCCGCTCAGGATTTCAGAAACAGACTTGTAGACGCGCAAGACGATCTGGAGCACCTATCAGTACAAAAATTTTATGTCAGAGACGGGCTAGCAAGGATACCTGGACATGACGGAACGGATACTGGCTGCCTATATAGAAAAAGATTAGCTCCAGCTAAGTTAGGGTATTCAAGTTGCCGTGGTCAGTTTCTTACATATAGTGATGGCATTCTTGGTCCTCACAACGGTAACCTCGGAGAGAATAGCATCGCGGATGCTTGTCTCGATTTCTTTGATCTTCTGGATAGCTTGCTCCTCGTTGAGCCCATATAGAAAAAGATCAACATCCGAAGCGGGACAGAACTTCTCGTCTAATCGTCTGCAATCAGCTGTATGCTTCCATATGAAGCTCGCCACATATAAACGTACGATAATAGTGACGCAAGGCTCGCTTGGTCTTCTTGTCTTCATCAGGAACTGGAAGGAGACAGTTGACGACGGAGGATCCAGCAGCGACTACATTGCTCCAGTCTAACTCGGACAGTGACGACTCGGAGAAGACACTGAAGTTATGTTGAAATTCTTTGAGAGTCTCTACAACGGCTGGAGATCCGTTTGGGCGGCGCTTTTCCTCGGTCAATGCCATGATATACTTGTCTTTCTCTTCCTGTGGTTCGGTGGCCAAGTTGCGAGCGCGAGTACGGATGGAAGGGGTGTCCTTGGTGAATAGGGGTAGAACGTTGACGAAGGGATCATCAAGAACCGGGTCATCACGCCCCTGGGCGTACACCTTACGAAGCTCGGCTTCGAACTTGCGGTAGGGACCCATGAGATTCCCCATGCTCTTGTCAGGGTGTTTTGCAATATAGTTGACCAGCCCATTGTGAGCGACGGGGAGTGTCGGGAGTGCTAAACCCATGCTGCGGGGAGGGTCAAAGGCAATGCGGAATGAACAACACCAAGAAGCTTTATATCATGGAAAACCCGAGTATTTCACTATCAAAACAACACCTGACAGAGACAGACGGTCAGAACAAGATAGGGGAACTGTAAGGTTGCTGAGTGGCACAAGTGACGAACCTAATTCAAAGGCAAAAGAGCGCGAAGCGTCTCATTTAAATATACAACTGCTTTTTGATCCCTCCATGGCGGCCCTTCAAGAAGTAGCCACTAAGGTTCTTGATCAACCTTCAGATGAAGCTGGCATTGGTCGCCAGTGAGTGGCTTGCATTACCTAGGTACCGTCTAGACTACTCGTATCCCATGATGGCATTTGAAAGCGACTCGTCAAGGCCAAAAGCGTCGAGGTTGCTATAAAGCCAAGCTGTAATATGATTAGCGAGCCCCATAATTTTTAGGCATGAGCACTGTAGCCTACTTAGTACCTACTTAAGTAACCAATCCACTTCAAGTTTACGGCGGATCGCGCCTCACTGTAACATCACAGGGTTGTAGCTTCCCTGAGCGGTTTACAACTTTAGGCATCATAGGCAGAAAAGCTCTATTCATTCCTACATCGTAATCTAGATATGGCATCTTGTTAGATCTAATAGGTTATAAGATAATAGGAATTAATATAATGCCTACATAGTAAAAGTTATACGGCTGCAATAAGGACTACTATAAAAAAAAAAGTCTTTTTATAAAGGGTTTTTTTTTACTTATTTAGTATGTATAGATTTTATAAAAAAAAGAAGTTTTACTTTTTTATATATATATTAATTAATATATATAATTTAGCTATTTTGCTAGTTTTAATAATTAAAAGTTTTA
>MU401595.1:592-24014 GCA_022579005.1 Poronia punctata
AATACAAAATTTAAACTTAAATCAAAACCTAACCTACAACTAAATTTCAAAAACCAAAAAAAAAAAAAAAAAAAAAAAAAAAAAAAAAAAAAAAAAACCAAAGGTAATTGCAATGTTAATACAATGTACCGCAGTTTGTTGCTGCGCTTAAACAGGTCTAGTGCTTGTGCGTAGCGTAAAATTTAACCCCCTCGGAGTTAACAAAGCCAAGCCCTACTAGCGCAGTTTTTGACCCTCGCCGAGCCTTTAGTTACCCCCCGCGACCTACATGCTCATACATATCACCAGTTCCAAGGCAGTGGAAAGAAAAGGAATGAGGATGGGGAAAGTTGTTGGCACGATTAGGATACACCTACCTTACTAGCTTCCATCTCGGCTTCGAAAAAGGATGGGATGGATGCATCAATGAATGAAATCCTCTAGTCTGGCAGACTCCACTGCTGACGCTATGTATATCCCCTGTTCACATAAAGTAGGTAGGCACGTATGTAAAAGTATGTATCGAGACTTCTAATCGGTGTAAAGGCTGCAACAGCCAGTCATCGACTGACGATGGAATCCTGCTACCTACTTTTGCCATTCGTACTAGGCATCAAGCTTGGTTGAGGCAGAGAACAAGGGGGAAAAACCCCCCGAGTACTATCATTAGTACTACGGTAGTGCGGAGGAAGCCATGTCCTATCCATTCGGTTCGCATCACATGTCGATATCACCACTAATGCAGAGTACATCAGCCACACAAGAGTCGTGAATCGTAGCTCCTTTTATTACTTGATTATATATAATAAAATCCTGGCGCGTGCCAGCAGCCACCATGGTCAAAATCTAGGCGCTTCTCGTCAAACCTAGAGTTGCCGCCATTGACCCATCTGTTGGTGGATTGGCCATGTCCTGCTATCCCCCCCCTGCCTTGGATTGCAGTGCTTTGCCTATACGCCGCATCAATTCCGAATCGCTCTGGCGTCCTTCCCGAGAGACATGCTGGTCTATCTCAGAGGCGCGGCGCCTTTGGATGAAAAGAAAGGGTGCTTTAGAGCTTCCGATGGCGTGATCCTCTTGTCAGGATTAAGCGCAAGACATCGCTCGAGTAGGTCGATAAAGTGATTGAGATCTCTCGACTCCAAATCACTCATCCCCACCGAAACATCCATTAGGCGGGTGCGCAAGTCCCGGGTAGGCTTGACGATGGCGAGAGTACGGACAGTTGTCTGTAATGTGGACGGATTAGTAACAACCATCAAAACCCACGCCACAACCCATGGCGCCCCAGGTAGAAAAGGGGTCGATGCTTACCTTTCCGAGTGTCTTGTCTCGTTCGGCACTGAGAAAGTTCCCAAACTCGTCAAAGTGGTCGTGTGACAACGCGCCACGCTTGTAGAGTTTGGTGCTGAACTTGCCGCGAATCTCCATGATCGCCTTAAGCATCTGGTTGTTGCTATCACCTGCAAACAGGATCTTGCCTGTGTACATCTCGTATAGCGTGCAACCAATAGACCAGACATCGATCGCATAATCGTACGGCATGCCTAGGATGATCTCAGGGGCTCGATAGAACCGACTGACAAGGTAAGGCGTGATCTCAGTGTGTGCAGTTGCTGCGTCAGACCGATCAATGGCCGTGCCCAAGTCGCAAATCTTGAGAACATTGCGGCTCTCGTTAACCTAACCCCCAAAGAACATTCATTAGTGCTGCTACAGCAAGACACGGTGAGAAATAAGAGACGTAGCCTTACCAAGATATTGTCAGGCTTGAGATCGGCATGTATGATACTGCATTTGCGAAGGTGAGCCAGGGCGACAAAGATCTGATGGGCGTAAACACGAGTAGCATTAAGATTGATACCGACGTTATTGCCGAATTTCCTCAGCACTTCGCGCAGGTTCAGACTGAGATTCTCAAACGCCAGACAAAGATGGCCCTTGTGCTCAAAGTGTCGTTCAAACTTGACGATATGCTTCCGATTCTCCGGGTCGGCATCGTTCAGCTTTTGCAATATGGCAATTTCGGTGAAGCCGCCCTTTCTCAGGGCGTCGTTATTACGCATCAATTTGATGGCAACAAGCTTCTTATTAGTAATGTCTACTGCTCGGGCTACCCCTGAAAACATGCCTTTCCCAAGGGTAGATTGGACTTGATACCGACCATTCATGATCTCACCGATGCGGATCTTGTAGTAGCCGTCTTTGTCGGCACCTTCCAGAATCCCACCTCCGTTGGCTTGTGCAAGCGGGGCTGCAACTGTGAGGTCGGTTGTGCTAGCTTCGAGCTGAGTTGGTTTCGGCGCTACGAACTTCTCTTCGTCAAACTCTTCTGCAAACATGTCGAAGTCGTCATCGTCGTCAGCTGCCGCCGGTTTTTCTACTCTCTTCTCCTCATTGGTCGGTGGGATCTCGGCCTTCTGCTCGGCGGGTAGGACCTCCCCGTGTGGACCAATGTTACCGTGGCGACGTCCATCCCTCAGTTCATCTTCTCTCATATCGGCTGTGGGGTCGTAGTCAGCAGCAGAGGGACCATCTGCGTTGTTACCGTTTGTCTGGTTGCCATGCTGGTTGATCAACTCTTGGTCGTTAGCAATATGGAGAGAGACAGGCGACAATCCGTCATGTAGGCCCGGTGAACAGGGAGACGACACCGCTGCGAATGCGTTAGTATGGGAACTTGTTTAAAACAAAAAAATGGCATTATAATCTTCCTTACCGGATCGTGGCGTATTCCCTTCAGTAGCCATGGGCGTGTTGCCCCTGGTGGTGGCCGGCGATAGACCGCTAGCCTTTTCGGATGATTGCAGGGCTTGTACTAGCATCGGGGTTGCTGTCCGTGACTTGGCTAAGAGCTCTTGTCGACGGCGACGGCGACGCTCTATCTCTGCCTCGATATCGATCGGGGCTTCATCTTCTAGATTCTCCGGCTCAGGCTGTGTTGTGTTGTTCGTAGGAGTGTTGTTATCTAAGCTTCTCGGAGTCGAGTCGGCATCGGATGAGGTAGTACCTGCAAACTTCACTGTGTAAGGTTTTTTGGAAGAATTAGAGGTATCAAGAGGTCGTGAGCCATTCTGGCCATGACTTGGCCTCGTCGTATCCGTCTGGTTTCGCTCCGAGTCTCGCCGTGTCCGATCGTGTTCCCGACTTGAATATTCATCCCGGTTTCGCTCCCTTCGCGATCCGTTGTTGTGTGGAGACCGGGTACGATTCCTCGGCCGCTTTTCGTAGTAGCGGTCGCGTTCTAGGCTCCGCTCTCTAGCTCGATCGCGGCCATAGTTTCTCTCCGTGTCGTCGTACTGGAGATGTGTGGCTGATGAGCGAGATACGGGCCGATCTTCATCATCGTAAGTCGCCCGATGGCGATAAGTATCGTGATGATCCTCGTAATGGACGCGGAACCGCCGGGGGTCGGAGGAGTCTAGGCGGCCCCCGCGATAAGAATCACGGTCATCGTGGGGTCGCTTTAGGCCGCGGGGTGAGCGACTTCGACGGGAAATGGCGGTTTGATGCCGCCTTGAGCCGTTTATACTCTCTGGGGATCTTGAGCGTGAATATGCAGCTCGAGTTCTGTCAACGCGGTCAACACCATGTCCATCAATCTGAGGCAATGCAGTTGCCTTTAAGTTCCCACTCCGCTTCTCTACGATCTCGCCCTCGTCCGAACTGGACTGAGATCCCATCTTGCTTGCTCACTTTGTTCTCAGAAGGATGCAAAAATTGCAATCCGCTTCCGGTCTTAAAGATAGGATATTAATTGTCAGCCTAGACCACTTGTGCACGTCGAGACGCAGAAAATTGGACCGAACCGGAAAGCGTGTCTCTTAATTCTGCAGCATCAGAATGCTAGGTAAGTCGACTGTGGATGATTCTAAAGATTTCGAGGCAAGACTGGCCTATTGCTAGATATCTTATGTTTTCGAATGTGTCTTGTGATGTGGTGGGTACAGCAAATAGGTCGATCAAGCAATGTCGGCGCGGTTGTGGTATGATTTAATGTCAGAAGGCTGAGATGACAGAGGGTTTCCAGCACATCGTTACCTAATAAACCGGGGTCGAGTAGGTAGGCAGGAAGTGGGTCCCGTCTCGTTGGATTCGATGTCCAGTCGGCCAGTCTGGCGCGACATCAAGGATGTAGGTAATCAACAGGTGCAGGCTAGGTACTGGCCGACCCCTGCCAGCTGGTGCTTTGATAATGGCAGTGGCCAAAAAACTTTGGGGATCTCTGGACCCCGGATTCCATTCCCCTCCACTGGAATTCTCAGCTGACACTGGTTTCGACTCATGTTCATCTTTTGCCCGAGTTTCTTCTGAAGGATATAGAAGGAAAGTTCGGTTTTTGTAAACTTTTCTTTTTTTATCCTATCTTTAACAACTTCCGTCATCCTAAACAAATCACAATGGGTGGTCAAAACAGAGAAGGTAGGCTATCATGGAAAATGCCCCGCTTCAATATACATACATTTTGCGAATAAAAGGCTGACAGCCCGGGACAGGCGGCAAAGTGAAGCCCCTCAAGGCTGCGAAGAAGCAACAGAAGGACTTGGACGAGGATGACCTTGCCTACCGTGAGAAGCAGAAGGCCGGTACGAAATAGTCATCACACCTTTGATTAACCTTAAGTTTGGACGCTGACAACCAGCATCAGACGCCAAGGCGCGCGCCGAAATGGCTCAGAAGGCCGCTGGAAAGGGACCTCTTACTACCGGCGGTATCAAGAAGAGCGGAAAGAAATAAAAGGCTCGAGCAATAACGAATCCACGAACTGATGACGACTTTGATACACCACCAAGCCGATACGATGCGCACCTACATACCACATCGCCGAGCCAATCTGAAAGTCGCCACATACATCTCAGAGCGTCGCGTTATGGCCAGAGGGATATCCTTACTCTATAACCCGGTATAATCTTGATCGCATACGGGGCGGCGGGCTCGTCTGGGATAAACAGCGTGGACGGAAAGAATAGGCGCAGGCACACCCCTTGCGCAAGCGCAACACATACTCTAGTAGGAACCAGAATACAGCTGAGCAGTCCAAGCATCATCTTTTCAATGACAGTGTACCGAACGAGGCTGGGTCGCGGATCGAAATCATTATGTAGAAGACCTAGTTTAACCTGTGTTCGTAACAAACTACAGAGAAGGCGCACGAAGACCTCCCTAACACTTTACTTAGAATGCGCATTGTCGCAATAACATGCGGGGCCTAAATTCTCGAAAGCATATTCATTCCAGGGGTATCTACAGATGACGTTGATAATTTATGTTCAAGATAAACAGCATACTACATTTACGCATCCGCATTTATCGACGGTTCCATCTAGATTCATTTGAAGTGGCTAAATAGGCAGCTTACCATGATATCATCACCGGGGAGCGGTCCTGTTATGAGGCAAGTCGTCGGATTACAGAAAAATCACATGCAAATCCCAACAAACCACAACTCCGCACATTGCACCTGTACTAGACTAGATCCCTCTAAAATCCACAACCAAGAAATTCTGTTATTATGTACGCATATATATAATTAGTACCTTTGAATATCCGTCTTCCAATCTAGACCAAAAACACCAAGCTTTTTACCAAACATTTAGTAGCACCATGACCTCACCTACCCAACCAGGTCCCCGGCAGCGCCGACGCCGCTCTTCCTCATCCACCATAGCCGACGCGGCACGGGCCGCCGAAGAAAAGGTATCGAGCGCCCTCCACCTCCTCTGGGACGAACTACCCCACTGGCGGCGCGACAACGCCTTCATCCGCACCGGATACAGACGCATAAGCAACAGCTACGTATCCTCGTTGCTAAGCACCTTTAGCGTGCACAACGAGAGCGTCAACATCTGGACGCACGCGTTAGGTTCCCTGGTACTCGTGCCCTTGGCCGTGCTATATCTATATTCCGAGATGGCGCCGCGCTACGAGGGTGCGGCCGGCCCGGCCGACAAGCTCGTCTTTTCGTCTTTCCTCGTCGGCGCGGCCTCGTGTCTCGGCATGAGCGCTGCTTATCACGCTCTGACGAATCACTCCGAGGCCGTGGCGAAATGGGGGAACAAGCTCGATTATTCGGGTATTGTTTGCCTGATCGTCGGGTCGTATGTGCCTGCCATGTATTACGGACTTTTCTGCCATCCGGGGTTGATGACTGTCTATTTATATGGAGTAAGTGGAAGAAGCCATGGCAGATGAACAAATCGGAAGAGTTATCTTCGGTATCCTGTCCTTGGGAACTCGCTAACCTTGGTTTGTTTTACTCCAGATCTTTACCCTCGGCCTAGGTTGTGGCATCGTCTCTTGGGTTGATAAATTCCGCTCACCCGCTTGGCGACCATATCGGGCCTCCATGTTTGTCGGATTGGGCGTTTCTGGAATCAGTATTTTTCCCCTTTTAATTTGAAGTTTTAGTTTGAAGCTTTTTTCCTTTTCTTTTTATTTTCCCATGGTGTTGATGGTAGTTGCTAACTTTGAGTGTCGTAGTTCCGGTCTGCCATGGACTCATGATCTACGGATACCGGTCGCTCAATGAGCAGATGGGCCTCAGTTGGATCCTCCTCGAGGGAGCCCTCTACATCTTCGGTGCCTTCTTATATGCAGTAAGTGTACATCCACAGTAAATCCTACGGTTGATTAAGTATATATATTAACTCTTATGGCAAGGCGCGTTGGCCCGAGCGAACATCACCGGGGACCTTTGATATCTGGGGCCATTCACATCAGCTCTTCCATATCCTCATCCTACTTGCCGCTGCTTCACACCTCAAAGGCATGACAAAGGCCTTTGACTACCACCATGGTATCCTGGGGGGCCAATGTCCTTCATGATCCAAAACACGTACACCATCCGTTTCAACCGGCCTAGACATGTATCCGTAGATGACATAGCGATTACCCCATGAACAACTACACGTTTTATCATGCTGAACTTACGTATCCAATCGAAAGACAGAAGGATGAGTGGTAAAGTGTTTGCAAGCGTTTTGATGCACGACGTGACTAACCACCGTAGCTAGACAAAGCTGTCTTCATTTTCATCTCCCGAAACCATGTCGGCGTCGTTATCCTGTTCGTCATCCCGGTCCATGTCATCCACACCGTAACCGCCGTCACCCTCGCCTTCATCGTCGCCATTGTCCTTCTTCATATCCTTGGGTTCAGCACCGAGGTCCATGATGCGAATTAACCCGGACCCTACGGCAGCTGCAGCCCACCAACTAAACTCCACGTTCGGGTTCCACGCAAGGGCTGTAATACGAGTCAGGGGCTCGTATAGGACAATGGGACCGGGGCCGGTGGTCATGGCTGCTTCCTCATCGACCTCGCCTTCCGGCTGGCCCGGCTGGCCCGGCGGTTTGGGCTGCGTATTGGCTGTTTTGCCTTTCGCTTTACCTTTACCTTTATTCTGGCGGTTCTGTCTCTGTGTCTCGGCCATCTTCACACCTGTTGGGTGGGAGTTGGGCTCTGGAAGGAACCCGTGGAGGATTCGACACACACCCCGAGACTCGCTTTCTTGGCCTTGGCCGCCCTTGGCATTGGAAGGCGGGGGCCGATATTCGTGATGGAATATTTTTAACTTTAGAGTTTTCTCCCTATGGCTAGAGAGCTTGCGCAGGATGTTGAACACCCACACGCTGCCGTCAGTGGTCCCGGTGAGGATGTACGGATGACAGGCACCCATAGTCACGCATGTAGGCTGCCCAGTTACAGTGATCAAATGACGACAGAGAGGAAACCCTCGGGCCGGCAGGAAGGTCAGGTTGGGGTTTCCAGCAAAGGCCGAGGGCCACATGGATGCGTAGCCTCTGAGATGGGGACTCCAGGTAAGGAGATTTGGCTGAAGGGAAACCATCATATTAGGATGATACGTAGTTTCTGCGCTCGGACGGCTCAGATCTGTCACGGACAGGACACCGCCGATAGGAACTGTCGAGACGAGGAACGGATCGGACGGGTAGCCAGATACGATGTCCATGATCGCAGTGGAATGAACAGGGTGTCGCTGGAGAATCCGCAGGGGCCAAAGCGACCAAACCATGACAGATCCGTCCGAGAGGCCAGCGGCCACACGATTCATATTTATCCATGTAAAGCAAGTAATCTCTATCGAATACTCCTTGGGTGGTTCGAGTAGAATCATGGGCCGGTGAACCTCGTCTATATTGTTGTTAGTTTCACATCCAGTTATACGCATGGAAGACCTTACCGAATGTCCCGTCCTCCTCTTGTACAGTAACGTTTGGTATACCCAAGATCCTAAGCTTGCCATCCACGCAGAGGAGACCCAGCAGACGAGTAGGGTCTTCGGCTTGGAGTGGTATGGGACACCATTGCATTCTTGAAACCCGCCCCCACGAGAAACATAAGACTTGGGTTCGTTTTGGGCCATGCCGTGAGGGTCGCAGGATGCCTCTCTGGTCTTTATCTGCTTCTAGTCTAAAGATTTGTATTGCGCCTTCTTTCCGGTCCGATTCACTAGGGGCATCTTTCAGATCCTGGTAGTATGCCTGGTCTGAAAACGGCGTGACTGCAACTGCTAGGAGCTGATCAACTTGGCCTTGAGCGGGTGCCCATGCCACCGAGGTAGGAATACCCCCTACATCAAAGAGCCAACCGCCCGTTGTTGATTCTTCGTCTCCCGTATCAACGATCGGGCTTCCGGCGTCAGAAAGGGGTATACTCTGTCCATAGCCTATACGGTGCTGTTTCTGGTCTGTAACATGGCCTAGCAAGACAGAAAGCTCCCCTTGAGCTTTCGGGATAAACCATCGAAAAGCTCTCTCTCTGTCGATAGGCGTAGAGTCCTGCTGCCTGAACTGATGTACCAGGCCAGCATCGTACAGTTGGCAAAATTTGGATCGCTGGTTGTTGGTGAAATCCTTTCCCATCCAGCCGCTCTGAGCTGTTACCAATTGCCCCGAAGAGAGCAGTTTGGGTGGTATCAGGGGATGCTCCCACCAGAGCTTGAGGTAACCGTCTAGGACGGCCCTACGATCCATCTTATCGCCGAACCACCAGTCGATCAATTCGTAGAAACGCGTCCATCGCTTGATCGGCCCTACATATGATCTCGTCCACCTTTGGCCTGGATCCGACGGATACGGTGGCACCTCAACGAAGCCATCATTTACGCTGCTGGGCTGGGTCTGTTTTAAGCGCGTATGCTCCCGTCTTTTCCCCTTTGTGGTCGACGATAGAGTGCGGCGACGGTTTGAGCCCTTGTCTTGGACATCTCGATGATCATCGCCCACCTCGTCAAGGGCATCATCCACCAGTTGCTCCTCTTCGTCGCCAAAGTCGCGAGCGTCATCAATCACAAAATCATCATCAGATGAGTCCACTCTGGCCAAGGTGTTGTCAGCGTCGATGTCTGCGGCATAATCAGGTGGCTCGAATCGTTTCTGCTGGTTTGATTGGCGGAGCCTCATTGTGCATGTGCATGGTAAATGATAGCTTTAGGTAGCTGATATCAATGGGTCGTGATAGGGTAACCACATGTACTCGTAGATGGTACTCGTAATTGGTTTTGAAAGCAATCAAGACTAGGTCGAAGGATTGGGAGAGATACGAAGTCGTGCTAAAATGTCTCCGCTTATTGACTTACATAGTGCCCGCTCGGGCCTTCCCTCCAAGCCTTGATTGCCGTCTGCTACCTAATAAGTCTACAAGTACACTAACTTAATTGCCCAAAGTTAGGTACCCAACGTTGAGCAGTTGACTTCTTTTCTGATTATTCTCAACCTTGCTGGCTCTTCCAGGGACCAGGACGAGATGAACCACCTAGTTTACTAAACATAATATGTGGTCAAACCTAGCACAGGATTCGTTCACTTTGTACGTAGGTAGCAATAGCTAATCTACGATACTACATGACTGACCCTTCGTGTGTCTAACCTATGTAGGTACCTTATGTTCGTAATAGCCCCCACATACCATTGTTCGAGACATAAGAGGTCATGGAGTCTGATAGTTGTGTCCTACTATTAGAATAGTCTGGGGGTCCCCTACTGCCGGTTCGGATTCTAGGATTAGGCATATTGGTCTCATTTCAACCTCGCCAGAAGGGAGGAACCAACTCCGGGTAGTTGCCCGAATAGTGTGTTCTTCCCAACCTATGTATGTAGGTACCTACATGTAGGTACCTAAGGTGGGGTAATCAAAGCGCCTCAAGTCAGGTTATGTTCAAGAGCAGGTACAGTCTCCGTGTAAGAAAATATTTGCAAAACAACACCTTCGTCTTAGAAAACCACTTTCCTAACCCTATCACATCCCCTACATTTGGACCGTAGAGGAAGGACCAAGTAGCAATATCCAAAAAGTTGCGTACCAGTGTTCTCGCAAGTCTCTTCTTCTCAAGCCCATGCAGCCGGAAAATGAGCGACAGTTGCAATATGCATTGTGACCCCGAGCCCCTCTCCTCGGCCCCTCTTTCAGGGCTCAATTGGGGAGGGGGCAGGGGTTAAATACCATGGCGCGCGGCTCTCACGTTCGTCACCTCATATTCCTGTTATTATTACCTATTTGTTGCACTTTGTGGTAACCGTTCCGGTGATGATTTCCATCACCCCACATTCTTTTCTTGTCTTCTAGGCGCCCCGATTTCTCGAAAAAGTCCACCGTAAAAGGGACACGAAGAAAATACATGACGAAAAACCTGTATGCCACTGAATATGTTCCGACTATCACCGAAATCCGGCTCTACTACCGTACCCTTTCTTTCTCTGCTTAGATTTCCGTCCCTCCGTCATCTATGATAGAGAACAAAGCATCTAACCTTAGCAACCTCATGTTGATCGATGCCGAGATAAACAGCGGGTTTAACGATAGGTGAATAGGTAATACTTGGCTGGCATAACCTCGGGGGCGCCGAAGCCTTATACTCCTCTTCTTGCTTACGTGGTGGCAAGGACATTGGCTCACACGTGAAGTACCATGCATGATGATGCCAGTTGCCTTCTGTTTCGAACCAGGGGAAGCTCCTCTAGCCAATGGACACTTGTCCCGCAACTCGTCAGCACCCGTCAGCACCCACGGTTACATTGTGCCGTGCTCCAGCGCACCGCCTAAACAATCTACGAGTAGGTATTCTACCTATCTCTACCAAGCAGCCAAGGTTCTTCCCCCAAATGCTCAAGTAGGATAGGTACCTACTCGTAACCTAGGTCCTGAGGTTAGGCTACTGCATACTGGGGGAAACGCAAGGTAGGGCAGGTAACTCTTGGTCACAGTCTTGCCCGCGCCCAAAACGGTGTTATCATATGCCCTCCACTCTCTCCATATCTCCGGCACCCTTTTCCATCGGTTCAGTAGGGTTCTAGAGACTAGGCGACATGGGTTAACTCGTCGCTTGTAAGTGCCCTGCTGACGGCGTAATGCTTCCTTTCGTGCCCATTGCCTGCCTGCCTGCCTGCCTGCCTGCCTGTCTGCCCCTTCAGCGTGGTTGCGTGCATTTTTAATCTAGGTTACCCCTCAAGATAGATAGTTACATAGATAGTAGCTAGCTACATGTGACTGATCTTTCGACGATCCGATACATATCTGATGCCAAAGGATTCACGCTATGGAAGAAGCTGCCGCCGTCGGCAATCTTGACGTCGTGGAGCGTATACTGCCAAGCCTGATATTAAACGACGACCCTTCCGTCCCTCTCCACGAGAGAGCTGCGCCGGGCGCCAGCACCGTCCTTGATCGTGCCATACGTACTGCCGCTGCCCATGGCTGGGCCGAGATCACCCGCTTCTTTATCTCGCAGGGTGCCGTCGTTGACGATGCACTCATCTCTGCCGTCCTCAGCTCAGGGTCCCTAGAGCAGTGCGACCTCCTTCTACGCAACGGCTGGGACGTCAACCGCAGTTACATCAGCTCCAGTCATGACTGGCACTTTAGGACGCCTTTATGGTAAGCGACGAACCCCCGCAACAAACAAACAAGCAAGCGAGCGAGCGTAGCTGCTTTGGACATTCGCAGCTCACATCTTGTAGTGCAGCGCTTGGGAACCCACAGCTGTGCCGCTGGTTGTTGGCCCATGGCGCAGATCCAAACCTGTCCGAACGTGGCTTCACTCCCATCATGATTGCCGTCCGGCTGCATTCACCAGAGGTCGTCAGGCTCCTCATACAGTATGGCGCTGACCCGAAGACTCCCATGCTATTGCACTCCACAGCGAGTGCTGCGGACCTCGACTTCAACAAGCAGTATCCTCACCGTGAAGACCCGGATAGGATACAGGTAATGAAGATCTTGTTGGAATACGGCGCCGACGTGAACGAGATGGAGCCGGACCCCAAATCCCGGCCGCGCGATGACCAAAGACGGAGGCGGACAGTAGATACGGGTACACCACTTCACTATGCTATCGCCGCAAGGAACCCTATCACTGTGAGCTTTCTCTTGGCTCATGGGGCCGATACACGGCTCCCTAGCTGGTCCGGACATACGCCTCTCCAGGCTGCGGAGTCGTATGACCTGAAATATATCACTCGGATTCTCAGGATGTACGGATAATATTCACGACGCTGTTCGGCATCAGAGGGGGAGCTTAATATGTCGTTATGGCAGCAACTTGGGCGTATTATTATCGAGGATGCCTCTTGAAGGGGAAGTCCTAATGATTGACTACGGTTAGCAAGCCTTGGTACATCACTCTAATGCGTCCCATCCTACGGTGCATCATAGTGCTCGGATTTCATTGTACTCGACGACCAAGGTACTTCAACATAGGAGTAGTTAAGGGACATGCGTGTAAAGTCGGGGGACTTTGCATCCAAGCAATGACCGGCCTGATTCTTGCAATATTGCAGGGAACCGCGAGGTATGAGAACCTCAACAGACATGCAGTACCCTGAAGAAAGAACTACACTACCCATTTAATACGAATCGGTGTAGTAACAAGGATGTGTATGTCAAATGCTTCCCGTGGTTCGCTTCTAGTCCAACCGTTTGACGTCCGTACCTGTTGCCCCTAAAACACGATGGGAAAGGAGACGCCTCGCAGGCACCTAGGGACCAGCCTTAAAGTCTTCACTGCTTGATAGTTTTACTAGTATTTATATACTATCATAACTGACATCGTGCGGTCGTCTGGGAAATGTATTGGTAATCAGGTGCACCAGAACATAGTGCTGAATGACAGTGGCTTCGAGGACTACTTCGTATAGACAAAGACTGGGCTAGACTCACCTTACTCCTTTTCAGATAAAAAAGTTGATTATACATCTAGGCGCTGTATGTTGGTATAAAGTCCCTCTGTCAAGCAGTAACTACTAGGTAGGGTGGTAGGCAAAGGGGATATAGGTAGAAACCACCTGGGAACACAGAGGACTCACTGCCTCCTGCCGCATTATTTAGGAGAGATTGCCTTCACAACCTAACCTACGACACTTGCACCTCCCATAACTTAAATTTCAAGAATCCCAGACGTATTAGTGCCAGGTACTGGGTTCAAGTACCTAAGCCCAGGTTCCTCCTATGGCAGATATCCGGCCCGGCTTGTGTCGTCCCTGATGAGAGGGCTCTCTATAATGAGTTTTCTCATGACAAAAGATCCCGTACCTATTTCATACTTTTCTTCGTCCGCCACCTTTTGAACTACGGGTTATTCAACACATCCCGGCTGTAGTACCAAGTCGAGCGTTCCTACTCAACCAGTGAATAGACGTTTTCCTTTACGACGCGGGGAAAACGGACTCAAAATCAAAAATTCCAACTATCCTATCAGGTTCTTGGTTTCAGCACCCATGAGTTCCAAGTATACACAGGTAACTGTCAACTCATCCAAAACGACTGCGGTGCTCTACGGAAGATGATCAAAATAATATGTTGCCTGGTGACTAAAAGAAAGAGAAAACTGAGAGATGAAAGAATACAAGAAATTCAAATACTCAAAATGGCTAGCTGACTACCTCGGTACATATAGTACGGGAAAATGTAGGTAGGTATGCTTATAGTATAAGCGCAGTCAACTACCTTCGTGAGCTAGTTACAGAGCTCTATTCATCTAGGTACCTGTCCACGCCATATAAAGAATGATACTTACCATATTTTGAGCCTTGGACCTCTACCTCGCCCCTACGCAGCCATGGTTCTAGTTATTGCCTTTATATCGACTTTTTTGTGAGATGAGGGTGTCTGAAGGGTTCCAAAAAAAGGCAAGTTGGAGGGCTAATCGGCCAATTATGGCGGGTGGGATCACCCTCTTGAGTGTCCGGAGGAATCATTGAACAGACATGTCAGCCACTTGACTTATGCTAGAGCGCTTTCAAACTTCAGGGTTTGTTTTGTCGTCTGGGAATCCTTGGTATAATGACCTTTGATGGGCCTCGCCTGATTCAATATCTAGCGTGGTTGCTGTGAGTTATGATGGGATCAATAGACGTCGTTGCGTCCTGGGAGGTCCTACCCAAAGAATACTGCAACTGAAAAAGAAGAAGGAAATACAGAACCTATCCAAGGTAGATGGAACGAGAAATGATCATGAGAATAGCTAGTTTATGTATGAAATGGCTCTGCTATACATCCAACTTTGCTGGCATGATTTTTCAAACCTAGAGAGGCATCCTCAAGTCGACTCGCTGTAGACCAACCAGGTGTACGTGGTAGCTCACACAACAATCCACTTATTGTTTTGTATATTTTGGGCGGACGCATCCCACACCATTTCAACACCTCTCCAATGCTGAGAGTCATGCATTGAATGGCCACTCATGGTATTCCCTCCATTACCTATTACTGAACTGACATGCAAGTGGGGCGTGGGGTTGGTAGAGATTTGCTTCGCTCTTGACGTTGCTCAGAATCGAATGATCTTGCCGGCCGGCCTGTGCATGTTGTGCCTGCCCACGTACTTGTACGAGTACGCATACCTGTTCTTTGTTAACCGCACACGCAATGCTGTGCGGCCAGCATTCAGACAGCTGTTACTCCAACATTGGTGCATGTCACAATGAGTCCCGTCGATAGAGAAGTTTCCAAAGTTAGCATAGAAATATATCTTGTTGACAATGCCAACTCAAAATCCCCAATATCAACATGTTCCCCGGAGACGTGCCCTTTGCTTCCAGACCGCCAAAAGCCAACGCCGCTTGTGAGCTGAGCGGGCCGGAAACTTGCCGTTTGGACGAGGGTATGCATGAACAAGACCAATCAGAGGGGCATAAATTTTTTGAGTAAGCCGATATCGCCATTGCTTGCGACTGGCGACTGGTTCAGGATCTTGCATGCTAGCCGTCCCTTGGTTCTGCCAATTCGCTAGTCTAGAGGCCTGGAACACTGGGGAAAGCTCGGCACATAACTGGCTGAATTAAATTCTGCGTGGGCCAACCCCACACTCTCTTGACTCTCCAGGGTTGATGTACCCGAGAGCTACGGTGGCGCCGAAAATCGCTGAACCATCAGTTCACGGATTTTCCCTTCGACTCATCTCGCCTGTGTGTCTTTTCTCCTAAAACGCGGCTCTCGTGGGACAATTGAACAATTGCCCGAAATTGTTTTCCTCCCCATTATCTTGAGGGGAAATTCGACACTGCATTCAGGGTTTAGTTACGTAGAGCTACGTCGCAATAACGCAGACGTTCTTCGAACCCTGCACGTGCCGAGTTACCTAATCCCCTTGCCCCGGCATCTCGACCTTTTGCTGGTTGGCTTCCCATAGTGATATCACCCCCTCGATTTCGCCATGCTTCGATCAAGACACGCAGCCAAGGCCGTCAAGGCTTTGGCGCAAGCATCGCGACAACAACGTTCTATCTCTGCAACACCTGCCGTCACCGCCATACAAACCACAAAGACGTCGCCGATTGGTGTGAGAAACCAGACCACTGTAGCGCAGTCCAAGACGTAAGTCTGTCGATCAAGAATTCCGACCTGCCGAGGTCTTCGTCAAGAAAATCGAGTCGTCTAACTCCTTGATTTGTAGACAAACAAGAGATACACCTGCGCCAGCCTTCAATGCCACCGAACCGAAGGACACTAGCCATGTCCAGCCATTGGCCAACTCTCGCGCCCCCGAAATGGACGAATCGTATGACTCCCCCTGGGTGAAGCTTATCGTATGTTAGCTAATGACAAGTAGGTTCATTGGGAAGACAGGAGGAGAGATATTCCACGAAATGATGCTGCGACACGACGTCAAACACATCTGTAAGTTTCCTGGAAATGCACACCCCCCTCGACGGAGGCCCAACTCATAGCTATCTTCTAGTTGGATATCCCGGTGGAGCCATCCTTCCCGTATACGATGCCATCTACAATTCAGAACACTTTGATTTTATCCTTCCCAAGCACGAGCAAGGCGCTGGCCATATGGCCCAGGGCTATGCTCGCGCTTGTGGCAAGCCTGGCGTTGTCCTGGTCACCTCCGGGCCTGGTGCCACAAACGTCATCACTCCGATGCAAGATGCTCTTTCAGACGGCACGCCGATGGTCGTCTTTACTGGTCAGGTTGTCACCACCGCCATTGGTAGTGATGCTTTCCAAGAGGCCGATGTTATCGGCATCTCCAGGGCCTGCACCAAGTGGAACGTGATGGTAAAGAATATTGCCGAGCTGCCCCGCCGGATAAACGAAGCTTTTGAAATTGCGACATCGGGTCGCCCCGGTCCAGTCCTCGTCGATCTTCCCAAGGATGTTACTGCCGGTATCCTACGGAAAGCGATCCCGACGACATCGGCTTTACCAGGCCTGCCCAGCGCCGCCTCCAGGGCTGCTATGGAGGCCACTCAGAAAGAGCTCCGAGCCTCTCTGTCTCGTGTCGGAAACCTCATCAACATCGCGAAGCGACCTGTCATATACGCTGGCCAGGGTATTATATCGTCGCCGGGCGGCCCCCAACTTCTCAAGGAACTTGCGGACAAGGCCTCTATTCCCGTAACCACGACCCTACAAGGTCTCGGTGCCTTTGACGAGTTGGACGAGAAGTCTCTGTACATGCTCGGCATGCACGGTTCGGCGTTTGCCAACATGGCTATGCAAGAAGCAGATCTTATCATTGCCCTAGGCAGCCGCTTTGATGACCGCGTCACTCTTAGCATTGCCAAGTTTGCTCCTGCCGCCAAAGCGGCCGCAGCCGAGGGCCGTGGTGGTATCGTCCACTTTGAAATCATGCCCAAGAATATTAACAAGGTCGTCCAGGCGACTGAGGCTATCGAGGGCGACGTGGGCAAGAACCTATCCCAGCTGATGCCCCTGGTGAAGAGGGCTACAATGGAAGACCGCAAGGAGTGGTTTGGCAAGATCAATTCGTGGAAGAAGAAGTGGCCCATGAACGACTTCGAACGAACCGAGAGACCCGGAAAGATCAAGCCTCAAGTTCTCATCGAACAACTCAGCAACCTCACGGCCGAGCGCAAGCACGAGACTGTCATTACAACCGGTGTCGGACAACATCAGATGTGGACGGCTCAGCATTTCCGATGGCGGCATCCCCGGACGATGATCACCTCTGGCGGCTTGGGTACTATGGGATACGGCTTGCCTGCCGCGATTGGCGCCAAGGTTGCTCGGCCAGATGCCCTTGTTATCGACATTGACGGCGATGCTTCGTTCAACATGACTCTCACCGAGCTATCCACTGCCGCTCAGTTCAACATCGGAGTCAAGATCATTGTCCTCAACAACGAGGAGCAAGGCATGGTTACCCAATGGCAGAACCTGTTTTACCAAGACAGATACGCGCATACCCACCAGAAGAACCCCGACTTCATGAAACTTGCAGATGCCATGGGCGTGCAACACAGAAGGCTTATCAAGCCCGAGGATACCCAAGACTACCTCAAGTGGCTCATTGAGACGGATGGCCCTGCTCTACTTGAGGTCATGACGGATAAGAAGGTTCCTGTCCTACCCATGGTACCTGCAGGCTCTGGCTTGCACGAGTTCCTCGTATGGGATGGAGAGAAGGATAAGAAGCGCCGGGAATTGATGCGAACAAGAACTGGCGGCCTTCACGGCTAATACTTCTGTTTTCTGGGGGGGGGGGGTTTTTCGTTGCATTCGCGTCCGGCGTTTTGTCTTTCCGAACTTTGTCCATTATTTCTTCTTGCCCCTCTTACTTCGCATGAAGGGGGGGGGGGGGGGGGGGGAGAAAAGCCAGTGGTGCATGATCAGACGTGGGGGAGGTGTCCAAAAAAAGTGTGGGGTAGATCAAAAGCGTATTTTTGTACACCCTGTATTCAGCTTTTTCAGTTCAGTTCTATACACATGGCGCATTGACTGGGTGCGGGCGTATATCTGACTATGTATATAATTTTCTTCAACAAAATGAGATGCAGATGGGCGATGACAAACATGGCTGTATATGTGTCACATTTGCTCATGGCACCGTTAGTGGACCTGACCAAGGTGCCTCCTATAGGAACATGGCGATGAACGTACTTATGCATTCAAGCAGGTTTGCAATATACGGTAGACTTCTTATACGTACGTTGCCAACATTACATGGGAGGTTCCTCCATTGCAGACTAAAAATAGGATCTTGCACTCTCACTACGGTAGTTGCCGTCCGAGCTTGGATATGCCCCAACTAGTGTTGCCGCCCTTTCATCGTCATCAGAGCTGAGCTGGTCTGCACAATCATCAGGCCGGTCAGGCAGAGCGCGCATGGACTCGAGAGCTTGTCTCGAAAGCTGCGGCGGCTGATAAGGCTTGATAGTGTGCATATCCCTACCAGATGGAAGGCTCGAGAGAAGCGTAGCTGTCGATGGTATTGGCTGTGTCAGGACCTAGAATAGGATTTGTGTCAGTCAACATTTTACATGTACTCTGTATAAAGATTGGAAAAAGTATCAAAGACAAAGACATACGGTATCGTTGACTTTTGTCCACTTGGCCTCCAATACCTCAATGACCCTCGTCTCTTCTAGCCTCCCGGCATCAGTTCCCCAGTTGGTGCCCTTCTCGATCTTCCTATCCTCTCTCTTCTCGGACCAGTCTTTTTTCATCCGACTGAGGCTCAGCCCCTTCCTGGCCTCTTTCGACTCGATGCCCAGTTCTTGAAGACCGCAGCGCAACCAGCCGAGGGCGGTGCCCGTCTGTCCTGCCAGTTCGGCATCGATGCCAAAGAACCGACATGCCTTTGCCCGGCTCGTTTTCCGCAAATCCTCCAGATACCGCAGTATATCGTCGTCTAGCTTGGACGCGCCCCCCTTTCCACGGCTCGACTGGCAGAGGGATGAGGCCTGCGCCGCATGGTCGGCTGCGGCCAGACACAAGCGCGCGAATAGATGGGCGCGCACCTTGGGGATCTCGGGAGCCTTGTACATCCACTCGCGGTCATTATCGTTACGGCCCTGCGCGACCACGGCTGGGTAGGGGTCATCCTTCAGCACTGCTAGTAGTGTGGCCTCGGCCAGAGCTAAAGAAGCCATGGCTCGTGCCGTGGGCTGCGCGATGTCGGCGCATGGAGGCGTATTATTATCCGAGAGGGCCTCGGCGCGTCGCGCTAGATAATCGTGCACGGACGCTGCATCCATCAGATGTCTCGTGGCTGTGGTTATGGCTGTTGTGCGATCCTGCGGACTAAGGGGGACCCCAGATGTGACGTATAGCGGACGAAGCGAGGCCCGGGCAAGCAAAGTGTATGCGTATCCCAAGGTCGACAAGGTGAAGAACAAGTCATATTCCAGAGATTGGATCTTGATCCGGGCATTTTCCCGGCCGGGTACGGTGTTGACTGATATTGTCGGCCGCCATTCTATCTCGGGCGTTGATGTTAAAAGCACGTTTACCTCCTCCCCTTGCAGTGTGTCGCGACTCAGTCCGGCATCGATGGCGAGGACATAAGGTAGGTAAGTGTTTAGATTTGATACGATCGAGGCGAGGTTTTGCGCTTGTGAAGATGCGGGTAGCCTCTTATACTTTTTCAACGCGTCCCTCACTACCCCTCGATATGTGCTCGCGTTGAGGGGCAGGGAGGGGTGGGATTCACTGGTGAAGCTGGAAGAGAAGGAGAATGAGGATGTAGTTGGTAATGTGAAAGGGAAAGGCATTCTTCTGTGCTTGGACCTTTTGATCTACTCAAGCTTAGGATATTGGTGATTTTACCACTTAATAATCTCAAGGTACTGTAGATGCATCCATATGCTCAACCTACATACATCATTACCACTTACAGGTTGCTACATGATGTAGCCTACATCATGTAGGGATTATGTATGTACATGTACAGGTACCTGCACTTTGATTACATACACAATGGGGGCACCACAGATCAAGTTTAGCCTGCTCGCTTCTTTTGGTAAAGCTCGGTTACCCAGAAAGCGAGAGCAAGCCACATCTACCGTTACGTACTCGTAGGTTAGGTCGTAGCGTAAGGAGATAGCTGTGTGACACTGTAGCCTCAGCGCGTCACACGTACTGCAAAATGACAGCTAATACCTTCCAGATCCTGGCACAATTGCAATAACACTTGCAAGAGCGGTTCACCGACACTTCTACTTCACTTTACTCGCTGCGCCAGTCTTGAATGAACCCCCGAGCTTTCTGACTGAAACTCAATGCAGCCGTCGTTTCGATCCCTTCCTACCAATTCACGGTGACCATGGCGTCGGCCTCTGCAATGGCTTCGCCGCACAAACCCCGGCGCAAGACAAAAAAGACGGCACATTTCGATGTCGACGTAAAGCGCGAACCTCTTGTTCGATCGCCCACTTTTCCCCTCGAAGGCCTATTATGGCCTGCCCGGACTGCCCACTCGCAATGGGAAGTCCTGCCTCTAATCTTGATGGCCGCCGGCCTCTTCCGCTGGGCTGCAGGATTATGGGGCTATTCTGGTGCGTACAGTGACGCTGGCTGCCTTCTTTTATCTGCCGCCTGCTAATCGGGGTCTTATCCTTCTAGGTTTAAACAAGCCTCCAATGTTTGGTGACTACGAGGCTCAGAGGCACTGGATGGAAATCACGACTCGACTCCCGATATCGCAATGGTACTTCCACGACCTGCAATGGTGGGGGCTCGACTACCCCCCTTTGACGGCATATCATAGCTGGTTACTCGGCCACATCGGTTCCTGGATAGACCCTTCATGGTTCGCTCTCCACACGTCGCGAGGCTTGGAGGACCCGACGTTGAAAATATTCATGAGAGCGACAGTCATTGTATCCGAGTACTTGATATACATACCAGCGGTGGTGATATTCGTGAGGCGGTACACTCGGCTCTTTGGTATAGCCCAATGGCCTGCTTCTATCGCGCTGGTTGCTATCCTTATGCAGCCGAGTACCATCCTCATCGATCATATCCACTTCCAGTACAACACAGTCATGCTGGGCTTCGTCGTCGCCAGTATGTCTAGCTTGCTGGCAGGCCGGTACATGTGGGCATCCGTCTTTTTTGTTGCCGCCCTTGGTTTCAAGCAGATGGCCTTGTACTACGCCCCTGTCGTCTTTGCATACTTGTTGGGTAGCTGTGTCTTCCCTCGAATCAACCTAGCTCGTTTCCTGGGTATTGCTGCGGCGACGGTGGCCTCGTTTGCCGTTTTGCTTCTCCCGCTTATTCTAGGCACGCTCTTGGATGCGAGCAGAGGCATAAGCTCTCGCCCTGATCTTCAGGGTGCTCAACAACCCCTTCCGATCTTCGCGTTCCTATCTCCTTATCTGGACACCAATGCCACCTATTATCCCGTTGTTGAGCAATTGGTTCAGATGGTACACCGAGTATTTCCCTTCGCCCGAGGTCTATTCGAGGACAAGGTTGCCAACTTTTGGTGCACGGCGAACGTGATCATCAAGCTCCGAGGTTACCCCACCGAGCTATTGCAAAAAGCGTCTCTGGTAGCGACACTGGCGGCCATCTCGCCTGCCTGTGTCATCGTGTTAGTCCGGCCTCGCAAAGAACTTCTCCCTTATGCATTTTCCGTCACAGCATGGGGCTTTTTCCTATTCAGCTATCAAGTGCATGAAAAAAGTGTACTGCTCCCTCTCCTCCCCATGACCCTTCTCCTCGCTGGAAAGCAGGGACTGAGAAAGGAAGTCAGGTCATGGGTGGGCCTGGCAAACATGGTAGGGGCATGGACCATGTTTCCTCTGCTCCAGAGAGTCGACCTGGGCGTGCCGTACGCCGTGTTCACCTTGCTTTGGGCATATTTGTTGGGATTGCCGCCAACATCGACGAGTGCGTATTTCCAAAAGGGTCAGAACGCTGCCGTCCAGTGGGGGACGTTCCTGGTTCACGGCAGCTTTTACCTGGTCATGGCGATGTGGCATGTGGTAGAGCGAGTGATGATGCCTCCAGTTGATAAACCAGACCTTTGGGTTGTTGCCAATGTGGGCGTAGGGTTTGCGGGATTCGTTCTCTGCTATTTGTGGTGTTTGTGGAAACTTATGGAGGAGAGTGGTCTTTTCTCACGATGGCTACATAAGACGGATACGGAGAAGAAAAAGAACTAGATGATGATTCTTTTTTTACCCGTTGCTGCTCGCCTTTTCGGTTTACGATGGCGTTGCCTCGGTTGTACACTTATTGATACCCAAAGAGAGGAATGTGAAGAAAAATAGATGGCGATGATTTTCAAACTTGTATTATATCGACTCTTGGTCTTAATCGGTCATGTGATAGTTGCTAGCTGTGGCCGCCCATATCGACGGGGAGGGTTACAAGAATATAACCATGTAGTTTCCCTAGCACTATATCAACACTACATGAATTGTATACTTGAAAAGATACTCGTACGTATTGCGGGTAGCCTTATTATATGCCAAGGCAAGGCAACCATCGTTACTGTAACATTTTTCTCCCGTCGCATATCAACACGTATTCGTTGAACCACAAAACAAGCTTAGCAACTACCAGCTCGCATTTTCCACCTTGCAACGTGGTTCGGTTTGTAATGTAGTGTACCCATACCTATCTTATGATGCGAAAGAGGAGGAAGGCAAACTTTTCTTCATGTCAGGTTCCTGTCGAAAAAAGCAAGGTCACCATCACTAGATACCTAAGGTAGGTAATCTTTTTTTTCTTTCTTTTTTTCTTTCTTTTTTTCTTTCTTTTTTTCTTTCTTTTTTTCTTTCTTTTTTTCTTTCTTTTTTTCTTTCTTTTTTTCTTTCTTTTCGACTTGGTAGGTAGACCTTCCATTTCTCCCTATCCTCCTAAACATTTTCCTTTTTGGATTTTCATTAATTTTCATTAGGCACAATGAAATTATATTTCCTCCTATAACGATGATATCATGGTCGATGGTATCTTCAACTATTATTTTCTTGGAAGTCGGTATAGGGAATAAGTCTTCTTCTACAAAGACTATTACTGTTAACAGGCAAGGAAACTCTCTTACCAGCACATACACACACACACACACACACACACACGTATATATACGGATATGCCATCAACCCTTCCATCGTCCCAGAAACTACCTACTTACTTATGTTTAACTAACGCCCTTGGGGGGGGGGGGGGGGGCGGCGCGCGCGGGCCGGGGCGCGGGGGGGGCGCGGCCGGGGGGCGGGCGGGCCGC